>QKYT01000766.1:14004-51730 GCA_003550305.1 Glomus cerebriforme
AAGAAGTCAAAAGAAACTAGATGAGGATGAGGAGTTTGGAAGTACCCCACCTTCTAACCGTGTAACAAGAAGTCAAAAGAAGCCAGATACTATAGATAAGGATGACGAGTTTGTTAGGACGCAACTATCTAACCGTGGAATGAAAAGTCAAAAGAAACCAGATACGACAGATGAGGATGAGGAGTCTGTAAGGACGCCACCATCTAGCCGTGCAACAAAAAGTCAAAGGAAACTAGACGAGGATAAGGAGTTTGAAGAGTTTACAAGGACATCGCTATCTCATGATACAGAAAGTCAAAAGAAACCAGGTATGACAGATGAAGAGTTTGAAAAGTTTGCAAGGACACCGCCTTCTGGTCATGGGACAAGAAGTCAAAAGAAATCAGAAATGGCGGATGAAGATTTTGATAATTTTATAAGCACTCCAATTTCAAAGTCTGCAGGAAATCAAAAGAAACCAAATATGACAGACGAAGAATTTAATAATTTTATAAAAACTCCAATCTCAAATTCTACAAGAAATCAAAAGAAATTCGATACAACAGATGAGGAGTCTGAAACCGACGATAATAACTATGATAATAACAACAATAATTATTATAATAATCAGCAAAGAGAGTTTTCCGGTAGCAATCGTCAAGAATATTCTGATTCCTATTATTATGAAGATACCGATTATTCAAAAAAACAAAATAGGCAAAGTCCTAGCAGTTATCATAGCACAAATACGGTTAATCCTTATAGAGACAATTACAACGAAAATAATCAAGGAATAAGTCAAAAATCGAATTTCGAATCGCGACAAGATTCATATGATAATGAAAATTCCTCTTATAGTGATGTTGCTCGTCGTTCAAATAATCAAAATAGTCAAAGTTTTCCTACTCCCAGTTATCATAGCACAAATACGGTTGGTCCTTATAGAGACAATTACAACGAAAATAACCAAGGAAGAAGTCAAAAATCGAATTTCGAATCGCGACAAGATTCATATGATAATGAAAATTCCTCTTATAGTTATGTTGCTCGTCGTTCAAATAATCAAAATAGTCAAAGTTTTTCTACTCCTAGCAGTTATCATAGCACAAATATTGTTGATCCTCTTAGAGATAATTACAACGAAAATAATCAAGGAAGAAGACCATATTATAATGAAAATTCCTCTTATAGTGATGTTGCTCGTCGTTCAAATAATCAAAATGCTACTCCTAGCAGAGACGATTACAATAAAAATAATCAAGGAAACGTGATTACTAATATATGGAATAAATTGACTAGTAAGGATGATAATAATGAGATCAAAGTCATGTTCCATGTTCACTTACCAGCGGAGATTGAAAACGTTGGAAAACCTGTAGTCCTTGGTGATGTAAAAGAACTAGGACTTTGGGGAAAAAACCATATTATAAAGCTTACTCAACCATTTCCTCAGAATCCAACATATTGGCAATCCGATCTAATTACTATTTCGTTGTCAAGTTATGCTATAAGAGGTGAAATTCGATATAAATATGCTATTCATGTATCTAAATCATATATATACGGAGGAGAAGAAAAAATTATATTCGAAGGAAATAGTGAAC
Source organism: Glomus cerebriforme (assembly GCA_003550305.1). Classification (NCBI taxonomy): domain Eukaryota; kingdom Fungi; phylum Glomeromycota; class Glomeromycetes; order Glomerales; family Glomeraceae; genus Glomus; species Glomus cerebriforme. Next base: position 15,588 of record QKYT01000766.1, read on the forward strand.
AAGATAATCGCTTGTTGGATACTGCGAGAAACGATCAATTTGGTATATGGAAAACCAGTTATCAATTACATGAGAGGTTTCGCATGTATGCTATACGTGACTTTGCTTTTGTAGATTATATTTATAATTCTATAAAAGCTAGTAACCTTAAAGATAAAGTTATGGAATATCAATATTTATTAGATAACCACAAAGATGCTACAATCCGCGCGTCAAATCTCGATTTCATTCACAATCGTATTGACAATAAATTAAGAGAAAAGCGACTTTTCTTATGTCTTCTCTTAGGATATTATATTTCAAGGAGGCAAGGCTCGATTTTTGATGAATTGAAAGAAAAATTTCCATCTGGATTATTGCTTAATGCACTTGATGACTATAAACAAAAAACCTTACCTTCAGACACCAAAGATCAAATGTATACTGCCATTATAACTTTAGTCCAGCATAATGCTACTCATATGAAATTTGATTGGCTCATTATTTTTACAATTGCTGCTGAAGTTGATCCTAATTATGCCTTTATTGATCGTTTAAGATTCTTAAAATATTCTGAATATTTATTAGTAAAGTTCATCCAAGGATTTGAAATCATCAGACCTTATATTGAAGGCATTGAATTTGAAAAATACATTAAAATTGCCAAGGTAAATAAACTTTGTATATCTCTAAAATTTTATAATTGATATTTAAAATGATTTTTTTTTATTTCAATTTCCTTTATAGTGGTTAATTCAATTATGCAAAAGTATGGATTCTCTTTTTAAAATTTGGAGTAATATTCTTTTTCATAATACCAAAATTGATAAAAGTATTTCTAAGTGTTTTATTGATCGAGCTAGAGAAATCATTTCTCATGATGATGCTGTTGCGTTAGAATCCCACTTTAAGAGACTTCCAAAAGAATGTCGATTTGATATGTCCGAAATTTTCCAGGATCACATTTTATTTTTACTTGAAAGTCAGAACAGAAAATGGACAAATGAAAACATCGCTGCTATTAAAAAACTACTACATGACAATAATCTAAATTGGCGCAGAGAGGAAGTTATTCAATCATTAGAATTAATATCCGAGTCTAATACTTTAGAATTATTAAATATATTTCCAGAACTTTTAGATGATTGGTTCCATAGTGATTTTACTGATACTAAAGAGAAAAAGATACCAAAAATCTGTATGACATGGTTTAAAAATCTTTTAGCTGTACTTGACACAAACACAAGCACAAACAATAGAAAATCTTATAGTGAAAATAACTTTGTGTTTTCAGTATTTATACAATTAGAACGCATATATCCTTTGCTTGGTAATCGGAAAAATATTTGGCAGAATTTGACAGTTATTGCTATGGAAAGAGTAAGGCCACGCTCGGATCGAATATTTAACGCAGTGAAATTTTTAATCAAAATAAAAGAAGAAGAAGTCAGAATATTATTTTTGGATATGATAAAAGAAATTCTAAATAAGACTGTTCAACAAATTAATGATCAATTAATAATTAGAATATATACTATATGTGATTGCATTCAAGGCAAGACTTTGGATGTTCCCAACGCGTAAGTTTATTATCGTAAAGATTGATCCTTTTTCTTTCCTTTTTTTTTTTAAAAAAAAAACACATTTACTAATTTATAAAGTAAATCGTTAGGATGTGCGAAGACATTTTGTGTCATATCATAACCAGATTGCAAAGTCAATCAACTGCCTCTAATTCTTCAGAATTTTATTTAAATATTTTGGAAGCTAGTAAATTTTGGAATATCATATTCCGTGCTACTGGGGAAGTTAAGAAGCTTCATTCAAATACATTTGTTCATCGTATTAAAATGTCTATCAATGAACTTAGTGGATTACTCCGTGGAAAGACGATTGATATACAATTATTGCAGCAACTTTTAAAATACACCGACGAACAATTATTTAAACATTTTGATGCAGCTGTTGCCAAAAAGAAAGTTTTAATTGATGTGATTGTTTCTCGAGATGAAATTGCGAAACTTAGAAGGTTATGTGATGATTATCAACTTAAACTTGATATGCTTTTCAAGTTTTATACCGGATTTTGTTCAGTTGCTAAAGTAACAGATGTAAATGATTACATTCAAGATGTAAAACAACATATTCAGAATTCAAATAAAGTGAAGTTGAAACAAGTATTATTATTAGAGTATTGGACATTCCACGAAAAAACTTTGGAAAGTGCAAAACGTTGCTACAAATTTAATCAATCTCGATCTTTTCGAAATATCTTTGAAGTTTGTATACAGGAGGATGCTGCCGCAACAAAAGTAGAACATATAGCACAAAAATTAATACCAGCTGTTTTTGAAAAATATAATACTATCTGTAAACAATTCAAGGAATGGGAAAAACTCAAATGTTCAGATGCGTCCTTATTTTGGAAGAATGTTACAAATGTTAATGCGGAGCTTGATTTAATGGAAAATTATAAAGGCCATAAAAAAAACCATAAATTTGTACAGACTCTTGATCATCTTTCAAAAATTCCTCACTGGATTGAACGACTTGAGGAGTTAGAAAAAGTTGTAGAGCTTTTCGAGGTACCACATATTGAAGAAGATTGGCTAACAAAATCAATTCGTATTTTAAAAGACGATTCCATGAAACTTAATCAATTAAATAATTTTTTCGATTACCTTGAAAGAAATCTTTCCAATGTTAATCAAGATTGTTGGAAATTGTTAAAGGAGTTATCAAGCGCTGATGATTTTATAAGCTTTTTAAAGGAAATTGCCGAACATGATATTAAAAATTTGATTAATGGCGTCGATGATCATTCTGATGAAAGGTTGATTCAAGAGGATACTGTTACATCACTTATTCAAGTCAAGCAATTTTTATTGCCTCTAATGAATAAAAATAGTAAAATGAGAGATATTGCTGGTTTTTTAGATGCACTATCAAACGTTATTAAGAAGAATTCTACTTTAGGGGAGAAAATTGCTTTATGTAATAGTAGCAATATGGCATTACGAAACATGTACAAGAACATTTCAAACCGTGGTGAAGTTACTAAAGAAAAAATTATGAATGCCGTACTTGATGGAACTTATACTTTTGCACGTGACAAAAAAGAAGACAAGTGCATTGTTTCATTAAAATATGTCTCTAGAACTTCTAAATCTACTAAAACTAATGTGATGATGTATAATATACATGAAATCTTGGATTTACGTGGACGAGCTCTTTTGATTGCAAAGCCTAATAAGATAAGGGAAAATGATATAATGAATTACAAAGATGAGGAAACATCAAAAAATGTTATGGATGAATTTGTTGTTCAGGTTGATATTGCACAAGAAATAATTGATATAGTATCAATGTTAATGCAAATGGGACATTTTGAATATAGAAAGTTTGAAAAAGAACTACAAGGGACAGATAAAATGAAGGATTATTTGAAATCCTTAAAGGATGAACTTGAAAGATGGTGAGTATGTTTATTTATATTGTTTTTTAATGATATTACAAGAAAACTTTTAAATAGTAGTTTTTACAAATTAATAGGCAAATTACAGTAGATCGTGCACAAGAAAGGTGTTATTATTTAACATTCTTCCCTGCTCGTCATATTTTAGCATTCTATGATTATTTTACATCAGAAAAATTAGATGAGAAGAATGAAGAAGAATGCAAAACATTGATAAGATTTGTAAACAGCAAAGCTCAGTTACCATCTCATAAAGATATTCAAGGAATTTCACATGGATCTAGAGATTACTTTAAAATTCTTTGCGAAATTGGAAATGAATTAGAGAGAATTTTTAGAAATGTTCCAAAACAATCGCGTAAACTTAAAGCTCCTGCTGCTGGACAACGCATAATGTCTGATTTAGTTAGAAAAGGCAAATTATTTGTCGCTTCTTGTAATGATAGAACACGAGTTCCGAACGTTATTATGTCATTATATGCTAATCATGGAAATTATCCCGAACCGTGGCAACTTTTGATATGTACTTCTTCAACTACGATGGAGGAGCTAACGATCTTTATAAAAAGAAGCTTCTTCGCATCAACTAATGGATATGAAAATCACTTATTCTGTGTTGCAAATTTAGAATTATTGGACTTTGAATTACAATATGATTTAGTTAATCAAATTAGATCAACTCGAGATCAAATGGATTATTATTTAGCTCTTATTTGTTGCAGGGAAACTGGAATGCATCATCATATTTTAGATCAATTTTCTTCGAATGTCCATGCAACTAATGGTTTGAACACCGAAGCTATGAGAGGAATTTATAAGGAATTATGTCAAAATGTTAGACGAGTCTCTTCTGACTTATCGGGACAAGGTAAATCTGAATGGATAAGAGAACATAGTTTCAATAAAGAGAAATTTCCACGCAGTTTTTTAATAAGTGATGGTATGGAGTTTGGTAGGCTTGTACGTCAATTCAAAGAATGTAAGCTTCGACCCGTAGAAAGTTTACATATCAATATTGTATCAGCAGACTATCCTGAAGATGTTAACATGTTCTTATTTGAGTTATTAACTTTGGGTATAGTTTCAACTAATGTCGATATAGCTTGTTTGCCACTATCAGAAACACCTACATATATATATATTGAAGTAGCCTCAACTACAGAACAACATTTACTTAATTCTATTCCTATGGCAGGATATTTATTATTCGATCATTTAACTTGGGATATTAAAAATTTAAGGGTTTCTCAAGAAATTCATAGTCCAATTCAAGTTACTTGTAATTATTTAAATTTATTAAATCATAACGAAATAGATACAAATGAAATTTTTTTCCGAACAGATAAAGCAATTAAAGAACCGTTATCAGCAGAACGCTGTCAAAATCTTGTTGAAAAATATTTCTTTAACAAAGATGCCAAAGATATTTCTTCATTCAGATTTGTTGAAATATTTATTAATGTCCTTGCAGATCAATTAGTTCGATTATCATCAAGCCAATTCTTTACTGTAGATAATCTGAAATTAATGGTAAAAGAAACTAATATTAGAAGCATAATATTAAGAACTTTTATAAATGTTTCAAAAGATTTTGCAACTAGATCTATTAAAACCAAAGCGGCACAACAAGAATCTATAAATGCTGATGAAGAAATTGCTCGTCTTGGTACAATTGTTCAATGGGATGATTCAAATCACCTTATAGTATTTTTCAATTCCCAGACTCCTGATACAATATCAGCTTTATATCGTGATAGAACAAAAGTTCATGATGATGTTAAGATTTTATTGAAAAGTCAAATAATTGGAGATCGAAAAACATGGGAATTAAATGATTATAATTCAATGTCTGCAGATGCACTTTTAGTAAAGTTAGAATATTTAGCGCGAAGGTCGGTAGAAAAGTTAGATCTTCCTGAATATGCTTTATCTGGCGATAATTTGATAAAGATGGCCTTAATTCTTTTGAGAGCGCGTGCAAATATTCCAGTCATAGTTTGTGGTGAAGCAGGATGTGGCAAGGTAATTTTTATTTTATCATTTAACAAAAAATATTTTTTTCTAAAATTTTTCATTTCTTTTGTTTAGACAAGTTTAATAGCCTATTTGGCATTGATGGTTGAAGTTCAATTTCTGGCTCTTAACCTTCATGCTGGGATTGATGAAAAAACTATTATGATGTTCATGAATGATGCTTTGGAAAAAGCAGAAAAAGGCGAGATTTGGCTATTCTTTGATGAAATCAACACTTGCAATTATATAGGTTTACTTGCCGATTTAATATCACATCGCATGCTTAATGGTAAACTTATACACCCAAATATTCGTTTATTCTCTGCCTGTAATCCATACCGTCTTCGTACAAAAGCTCAAAGTGAAGCTGGGTTGACAAATAAGGTCAAAAAATATGAAGAACAAAGTAAGCTTGTTTATCAGGTCAGACCACTTCCTGATCAAATCTTAGATTATGTTTGGAACTATGGTATTCTAAAACCGGATGATGAATACAAATATATTCAAATTATGGTTGAAAAAGAATTAAAAAAGTTAGCGTATCCCGTATTTCCAGAACTCTTATTTGCTTCTCAAAAATTCATCCGTAAAGTTGAGGAACCATATAGTGTTAGCTTGCGCGATGTTAAACGAGCTATAACTTTGGTAAAATTCTTTTATAAATCTCTTCAAAATCGTCCGGCTTACAGAAAAGGACATATGTATCCACCGTCTGGAAATCCAACCATAATAACTAGATCTTATGTTCTAGCACTTAGCCTTTGTTACCATTCTCGGTTATATGAACAAGATGTACGTAAAAAATATCGTCGTGAAATGGGAAAAATATTACAGAGTCATAAAGCTTATATAGGAGAAAATATGTTTGCAACAATTATTCGTGAAGAACAGGAAGATTATATTAATAGAATGCAATGTCCGCCTAATACAGCACATAATGAAGCTTTATTAGAAAATGTTTTAGTTATGATTGTATGCATCTTGACAAAAATCCCCCTATTCCTTATAGGGGCACCGGGATCTTCAAAATCTTTGGCAATTCGTCTTATAAGCTCAAATTTACGTGGGTCTGATTCAAGTGATAAGTATTTTAGAAGTCTACCGCAGATTTACTTAATTCCACATCAAGGCTCTTCGTCTTCAACTTCTAACGGTATAATAAAAGTTTTCGATAAAGCAAATAAATACCAAGAAACAACTTCTCAGCAATTTCCTGTTATTAGTGTTGTTTTACTCGATGAAGGTAAATTTTATTTATTTTCTTATGGTCTTTTTTAAGAGTTAAGAGTGGGTTAAAAATTTTTCATTATTGATTTTTTTTATTAGTCGGTTTGGCCGAAACGAGTCCTTTCAATCCATTAAAAGTACTTCACTCTTTGCTTGAGCCAAGTTACCCAGCCACGGGACCAACTGTTTCAGTGATAGGAATATCTAATTGGCGCTTAGATAATAGTAAAAGTAGTCGTGCATTACTTGTTCAGAGGTATGTTTTTTTTAAAGAAAAATGTATTAAATTTATTTATTTATTTATAATTTTACATTAATTTTTTACAGACCTCAATTTGATTTGGATGATTTAATTGATACTGCCGAACGTTTATTAAATACAAAAGTTATTGGACCTGGTCAAAGGGGCGCTTTAGAACCTTTAGCTAAGGCATACTCGGATTATGAAAAAGAAGGTCAAGCCTTGCCTAACTTTCATGGTCTTCGTGATTACTACGCGTTGGTCAAACGGCTTTCATTAAATGAAATGACACCAGAGAATATTCAAATGGCATTAGCCCGTAATTTTGGAGGGACAGGAGATAATGCCAAATTGTACGAAGATTACTTTGGAGATGTTCTTAAAATGTTTAATAACCATAAACCATGGTTCTATAAACCAATTCCGATCGAAGAATTGGTTGATTCAAATTTAGATGATTCTGAAGCGCGTCATTTAATGGTTATTGGTAAAAGTGACTCAATTGTAAATTTATTATCTTATCAATTAAGAAGAAGAAAGTTGGACCCTGTTGTCATTTTAGGATCACAATTTCCTGATGACAAAGAGGATTATTCATACAGTGTTTTGAGAAGAATCATGGTGACTAATTTATTTTTCATCCAAGAGAATTGATTTTTCATCTACTTTATTTATGCATCATTTTATCATTTTAGATGTGTGTCGAAGCAGGCAGACCATTGATTCTAACGGATTTGGAAATGATTTATGGTAAGTTTTTTGTTTTCTATCCTAAATATAATAATCAAAGTAAATAATTTATTTTGTCAATAGGGAGTCTTTACGATTTATGGAATCAAAATTATATTGTGGTGGGGAGTAAGAAAAATGTCAAATATTTTACACGAGTTGCACTTGGAGCATATGCTAATCCTATGCTGTAAGTAATTTATTTGTATTAAATAAATATTAATATTAAGACATTTTTAATGAGTTAATTATTTGAAATTTTAGATACGTTTCACCAAATTTTAAATGTATTCTCGTTATGGATGAAAAGAATTTGGCTAAGGCTGATCCTCCACTACTTAATCGATTTGAGAAACAAAAAATGTCAATTAATGATACACTTAATGATAGACAAAAAATACTTGTCGAAAATTTAAGCGATTGGGCAAGAAAAATGTCAACGTTGGTTGGAGTCAATCAAGTAACGCAATTACGTAACAAATTTACCCAAAAAGATTTATTCATTGGATTTGATAAAGATGAAACCTTACAAAGTTTAATTATTGATGTTACAAAGAATAATCCTGAAGCTAATGATGAAGAAATTTTAGAAAAATGCAAAGAATGTTTAATTGCAACGGCATCTTCTGATGGAATTGTGAGAGCCGAACGATCAGCTTTAGAACGAGATGAAGTTGATCGATGGAAGCATGTTTATTTTAATCAACAACATCATGATAGTCTTTACGATTATTTTGCTAATCAAGAAAAATCTTCCGATGGACATTTAATGATAGTTAACACATTCTCTAATATTAATACAGATATTAAGTCTTGTTTACAAGGACTTTTAAGTTGTCAAGTAGATAAATTGTCGACTTTCAAGACTGAAGCTCAACTTTCAAATCGAGTAAGTCAAAGTAACGATTTAATACAATGTGTTCTTTTTATGTTAACATAGAGTCTATGTTTTGTAGGTAAAACATTTCTGGTTAGAATCGACGGATCAAATATTAATTCTCCAGTGCGATGTAACTACAGTTAATGCTGGATGTATTAAGTTAGCTAAATTCATTATTGAACAATTCCGAAATGAATTCAAAGATCAAATGGAACAGGAAATACCTATGATGAAACATGCGTGTATCATTCTTCATATTCATCGAGATCAGGAATCCACTTTAGCGTCTTTTAATTTCATGTGTGGTTGGAAACAAATGACTATAGAAACATTATCTAGAAATGATATTCCTACATCAAGACTTTTGGATGGATCGTTATCTGATATTATTAATTCTACTTATCCATTTGAAAAAATTTTACAACAAGAACTGTTATGGTGTATACTATGTATGAAATATCCATCAAATGATAAGTCTGTCAATCATATAAAGTAAGTATTTGTTCTACCATTTGAATTCCAAATTGTTTTTATTGTATCAAATTTTTGCTGAAAATCTTTTAAATCTAGGATGTTAAGCGAAAAAATACCAGATTGTCCACACTTTATTAAATGTTTGAAAGAAAGAACTCTTGAATGGATCGAAGAAAAATCTACAAATAATTGGCAATTTAAAGTCGCGTCAAGTAAACAAAATTTATATCCATACTCTTCATTTTCTGCAGCACTACAAGCTCATATTAGAATACTTGTTAGGAAGCCAATAGCTCAACTTTTATGTTCTTTAGAAAGATTATCTGCGACTAAAACATTTTTCTATATTAATGATCGAACAAAGCCAAAAGAAAATTATGAGGAATTACTCAAGTTTTGGCAACAAATTTATATGGATAAGAAAATTGTCAAAATCGAAGATTTACCAGATCCAAAACCTGATGTTTATAATATGCCAGTAGGAAGTTTATTTAATCTTGAATTCCCTTTTTCATTTCATTTTATGAAGCAAATTGATAGTTTTAAAAGATATTACGAAGAAGAAGTAATATTGTTACAAAAGGATGATGATAAAGTTGATGATTATGTGATTGAGGATCATTTAAAAGATTTCAAAAATAATATTCTTGCATCAATTCCTCAATTAAGAGATTCCCCTATTGAATGGGCTCCTGAGCTATATTTTAATGACTTTGTTACCGTTATTGCAGCAGATGATAGTGGAAATAAGAATACAAAATTATTATCAATAATCTTAAAGTTACTAATTGGTACAGATAAAGTGTGTCAACCAATTTTCCTTCATACTTATTGGTGGAAAAATGCAAACGAAGTTTTAGCTCAATTACAGTTAGCTCAAATGTCACCAATAATAATTAAAAATATCGAAATTCAAGGCAATGCTATAATTAGGGGAAGTTTAGAAAAATATCTCGTTAGAGAAGTGACAAAAATAATGCTTCAGCGAATTTGTGGGAATTTTGAAGGCGCAGCAAATGCCCATTTGATCGATAAATGGCAGCATGATGTCACAAAAGTATTATCTCTTAGTAATAAGATAACGCGAGCAAAGAATTTGCCAGATCTCCAATTGTTACGTATTGTAAACGATTTAGTTGCAACGAAGTCGATCCCTTTTGCTAGTATTAGGGAAATCGTTCAACTTGGATTAAGTTCAGACGACGAAGAAGTACTTTCTGAGAATTTCATCAACAATGTATTTGATAAACTTGATCGATTAGACCATAATGAGAAGAATTTAATTCCAAGAAGATCATTTATAATGAGATGTCTTGCATTGATTCCGATTGAATCAAATGTCCGATTAAGTCTTTATAAGAAATTATTTTCGAGTGAACCTTTTCCATTGATGGGCGCAATCGTCGAAAGGATCTTTCTTAAGGAAGATATAGAAAATGAGGATACATTCATTACAATAATTACAGATGCCGAAGAAGCCTTAAGACAATCTGCTCGGTTAAATGTTATTAATGATTGTTTACAAGATTTGGATACAAACATGGCTACTTTATGTTGTGATGTCATTGAACAAACATTCTTTACAAATGAAGAATTTGAAAATTTATCGCCTTATTTTGGTCCGGCTGTTGAAGCTTTATATAGACAAGGAAGACCAGCATTACAAAAAATAACTTCCATTGCCTTACTTAAAGAATTCGTTCGTAAGTTCTGGGATAACTTTCTTCAGAAAGATAAAAATAGTCCTATCGTATATAACAAAGCGGAAGAAGGCAATTTTGATAGTGAAGAATTAATTGATCAAGTTAATAACAACATGACTTTTGCTCACCCTATGATCAATTCTCTCAAAATTTACTTTTTAAGAGAGTTATGTCAAAGAAATTTTTCAATTGATGATGTTAGACGATTTTGTGAAGCTCAGAAAAGAATTTTACCATGGCTAGGAACTTTTAATTGGGAAGATATTAAAGAAAACCGGTTGTCTTTTAATCCATATTGTACTTTACCCGAATATAATGAATTGGAAAACAGCTTTATGACATTCTATAGTATAGGTAATAAGGGGCCTTTCCAAACATTCATGCAAAACATAAAGCAAAAATTGACTTTAACAGCAAAGTTATCTTTAATGGGACTCTTTTTTAACCGCCTTCATGCTTTAAGAGCTTCAAGAGAATGGCGTCATTCAGAAGTGCAGTCAGCCGATTTCTTGAATATAGAGCTTAAAGGACTAAATCTTCCAGATAAATTTAAAACAATTGCAACAAACATTTTGTCGAATAAACAACCTTTACTTCAAATTAATAACCCAGGGATTAATAATACAGATTTGTTCTTAAAATCCGTTATTTCACATATTATCGCACTTCATGCATCAATTGAACCAAATTCATCTCAACTAGCAATGTATTTACACAAATTACAAGATTGTCAGAACTTATTTATTTTAACATGTATTTCTGACATAGAATCTGCGGTGTTAAATACATTTAAAGAACGAATGACAAGATATGTCTGTAAATGTGGATATAAATATTTCGTCGGAGAATGTGGCAATGTTACTCATGCTAGTAAATGTCCGCAATGTGGAAATACAATTGGTGGAGCAGCTTATAATCAACCAGCAGAAGGAAATACTAGACTTGATTTTAAGGCAGCTGACCAACAAGTATCAGTAAATGATCAAATAGGATATATTGGAGAGCCAGTTAATCAAGATTTATATTATTCCGTTAGAACTCTACCACCTTCATCATACCGTATTTTACATTTAATTGTTCATGCTCTTATTGGAGCTTCTGCACCTCAACCTGCCCTAGCTTTCCTTCGAAAAAACAATCAAGTCACTACAGATTCTGAAAAATATTGTATGGACCATATTCGAAATGATTGGGAAACTCTCAAGACCCTTCTGAATTGTCCAGATCAGGTATATTATGAATGTTTTTTTTTTTAACACAATCTTAAGAAAAAAAATATATTAACCAATAAAAAATTTATTTTTATTTTCACCAGAATTTGGCTTTAATGTTTCATTCATTAATTTCTTTAATGGCTGAAAAACCTCCATTGCCGAATCAACAAATAAGAACATCCGCAGAGCGCGAGAATTGGGAAACAGAATTCAATAGAAATTATATTTTACCACAGATTAAAAATATAACTGAAACAGCAGCTAATTATCGTATGAAATTAAGCGATGCTTTAACCAAAAGCAAAAAGAATAATGTGATCGAAGGTGAGATCAATCAGACTTTAGTTATGGATAAACAATATCGAAACGAGAATTTACCGGGTTTATGGAGAACGATAGGAATAATTAATTTCGATAGCTTCCGTGCTTATTTTATGAGTGATTTGACATACACAAAAACTTATCCATTCCTCTCAGTATTTTTCAAATATTCTGGACAATTAGAATTACTCAAACACCTTTTGCCTATTACAAAATTTGTTCAAATTTTAAATTCCAAACTTGGATATCAGTTAACAAGACAAATGGCAAGGGAAATGACTTTCAAACAATTTATAGAAAAAGAATCCAATGATGGTGATAATCATGAAATTTACAATAGTTTGAAAACCGCTTTTGATGACTTTAAACTTGGTTGGGATACAGTAATGCCTTTTGTAGGACGATATCAATGTCATCAACTTAAAGATAAACCAATCATGAATTTTAACCTTCCGGTTGTTTTTGGTTTAATGGAACCAAAAGATGCAGGAATATACTTATGCGCAATTTTAGACTATTTAGTTAAGTTACAAAATAATTTCTTAAAAGAAGTCATAACAATCCCACCTGGAACTTGTAAATCTCTCAAGTTTTTAGATGAACCAACTTTTCACGTCGAACGAACTGTTTTGTCAACTTCAAAAACAAAAACAAAAACAGAACCAGATGTACCGAATGGATATTGTCTTCAATCTATGAATCTTGATCATGCTCTTTCCGGAAATATTATAAATTTTGATTGGGATGACGAAATTCTTGCATATAGTCAGAGAAATTTAGCAATTGCAAGAGGAGATGATATTGTTTATGATTTGACAAAAATTGAAGTTGAATTGGCAAATATTTTAGTATTTGAAAAAGTTATTATAGAAACTCAAGCAGAAACTCAATTATATCTAGAAACTTTCCCATATCACATGGAATTATTCCAAGGATGTATGAGAATTCTTAGCGATATTAAGAATTTAATAGCTCAAGAGCCAATCCCAACTGAAAAAATGAGTTTATTAGGTGTTTCCGGAATTTCAAATTCATTTATGTATCCATATGCTTCAGAATCAATTTTAGATAACGCATCAGAAATTTTATCATCATTGGAAATTCTTTTATGTTTTGTTAAACGTACATCAGTAGGAGATGGAGAGAAATCTATTAAGGAATATATTTCACAATGGATGAAATTATCATCATTATCTGCACATGCAGGATTCTCAAAAATTTTAAACGTTGATTTACGCCTTAAACATTTAGTGGCTTTATACGAATTCGTTGAAGAACAAGTTGCCAATGTTAAAATTAAATATATTCACGAAAAATACAGGGCTTCACTTTCAGCAGAGATGAAGACCGCAATAAATCAATCTGTAGATTTTGAACAACCAACTACAACGAAAGAACTTATACCAGCAGAAGCGTTCGCTTTGGCCTTAAAACGATTCATGTTACGATTTTTAACATTAGAAAATCAAAAAGAAATGGAACCATTATATGTTTATTTACAAGATGGTACATTAAATTTCTGGCCATCATCAGTTCCAGAGAATCGTATCGATGAATTATTCCCAGAAAATTTATTGGTAGCTAATACGTATGATGCTTATGAATTTATAATGAACAATATTGAGGTAAGAAAATATTTATAAAACACATTTGAAGTATATATTTATTAATTATAATTTTGTTTTTTTTTAGCAAACGATGAGAAAACAGGCTGCTAAAAATCCAATCATCAATCCAACTAACCGAACGGGACCTACAGTTAACAGAGCTAATACATCGAAAAAATCTAAAAGGAATCTATCTAAATTTGATGTGTTGTAGAAACCTTTTTTTATTATTTAAATTTTTAGTTTTATATCATAGTAGCTTTTACTTTTTTTTTTTTTTTAAGATATTGTATCAATAAAATTTAACCATTTCATAATAAAAGATCATTTATCTTTCAATAGATCTATTGTTTAATTATTGGAAATTTTATATACATAAACTTTTTCTAAAAAAATGTCAAAATTTATTATGTCATTTTAAAAGTTTACAGACAATTCTTTTAAAAGTGAAAGAAGAAAAAATGATAGAAAAAGTATATTTTATTCTGTTTTTTTCAGGTAGTTTTGAAAAAAAAACCAAAATTTACATAGAATTTTTTTATGTATATTACCAACTAAAAAAAGCCTAAAGTATAAGATCAAAAAATACGCGGATATTGTATCATTGATTCGCTGCATCCAAACTACTTCATAAAGGATGAAAAGTTTTATAAAAATTTTTAAGATTTTGTAATTTAGAAGCAAAAAATTTAGTAGAAAAATACTTTATATTTTACTTTGTTAAAGTTCGTGCTTTTTACGATATCAGAGATAATAATCTTTGGACAATTCGAATTAATCAATTACTAAGCCTCATTTTCGAACAAGGAACATTTATTAAAAAGAGGTTTCAAACGAGAATTTAAATTATATAATCAAAAAAAAATATATATATAAATTTTTCAAATAGTTTGAATTCAGGTCTTTTTCGATTTAATGAAGACAAACTGCGCTGCATTATTCCATTAATTTTAATCTCGTATTATTCTTGTTTCAATTAATGTCTAAAGAAAAAAAAAAAAAAAAAAAAATTTGATACAGCCATCATAGATTTTAAGAATTTTAGAATTTTTCATATTAAAGAATTTGGGAAAACAATAAAAAAAATTTTGAAACGTTTTTGAGAACAATGAAAAATGAAATCGATAATAATTTATTTAAGGTATAACAATTACGAAATAAATGGTTAGCATATGGCTTAGGAAAATTATGTCATTCGTGGGCTTAGATGAGCATTATATATGTTAAAATAATGGAGGTATCATAATAATAATAAAAATGAAAATGGTCAACGAATTAATATAATAAATCTAAACTTGTTAACAATTTACCAATAATCACGGGTCACAATCATTTAGAATACTACTTCCAAAATTCGAATAGTATCATAAAAAGTGATAATTAAAAAGTCAACTACGTATTATCATGTGAGATAACTTTACTTCTTTGGGAATAATAATGAAAATTAGTAATACGAAAAAAAAAAAATCGAAAACCCATGGTAGCAGATCTTTTTTATATAAACTTTAATACTTGAAAAGGAATTTACTTTAAATGAAATATGTAAGGGGACACATAGACACTTTTGCATATACAGTACATCATAATATCATTATGAAACTTTATTAGTGAAATTATCCTCCTTGCATCATTAAATCTATTGTAATTATAATTTCGGGAATTAAATACTACTTTAGAAGTTTACTTCCATAATTCAAAGATTTAATAACAATGTCAATTTTTAGTTTATGATATAGTAGAATCTATAAATAACTTTAAGAAATACACATGTAAATGTTACAGTAAGATATGCATGAATATGCATTCTTTTTAGTCTAATTTTTTTTAATTTCTTAAAAATGGATTAAATATCTTTTTATTTTATTGCTTAATAAAGTTTAGTCAGTTTGTTCCGAATATTATTTTTTTCTTTGTTTCTCTTTCTTATTTATCATGTTTCTTTGTTAAAGAATGAACTAGATTTACATAACAGAGATCATTTTTTTTTAATTTTATATATATTATATATATTAGAAATACTATTTTAATGTTTCATAATTTTAATACAATCAATAAAAACCGAAAAATCTGAAATTGTGAGTTGTAACTTAAAAGAATATATTTATGGTTCGTCTAAAATTGTACGACTTAAAAATCATATGATGTTGTAATGTAAACAAAATAATTCATCCATGCATATGCCATTTTCAAAACTATTAATATGATTGGTTTATATCAAATATAATTCAAATTCAAATTAAATACGATATCCAATAATTTTAATCGTTTGTGATCCTATAACTATAAATCCATGGTGAAAGCCACTACGGAATCATAAAAAACGCATCGATCCATTGGTAAGAAGTAAAGAACCAGATAAGATTTAATCTATCAAAGACGGTTGAAATAAAATCATTAAAAAAGAAACGTAACTTTGATAGATAGGAAAGAAATTCGAATCAAAATTTTTATCTAATAACCAAAATCCTTTTTTAGCACGAATCACTGAAAAAAAATTTTGTATTTTGAATGTTGCATAAAATATTTGGTCCGGAAAAAAATATTTAATATATTTTACATACACAATAATTTTAATAAATTTGTTATTGTGTTACTGAAATATTTTATAAAAATATTGTGATATCACAAGAAAAAAAAAAAAAAGGAGTAATATATATTATTGATACCGCGAAAACATATCGGAATCAATTTTTTTTTTTCGATTTTGATTAAAATAAACGGGTAAATCATTCAACACGTATTGCCGCTAATCCGTTAATTAGATAAATATAGTTACTCAATTATACTAAATGAATTTCAATGACCATGCACGCATATATCGTACAGAAATCAATCACATCAATCGCATACATAAGCTCATACTATAATAATCGTTATCATTTTTTTTTCTTTAGATTCTTCTTCCTATTATCTTTTTTTTTTTCTTGAAACATTTTTAAAAAAATTATACATATTTATATATATATATATTAGTATATATAACAAGTCATACTAGCTATAAATTATTTAAACAGGTTTTTTTTTCCCACTACTTTATTTGTTATCTAAAAAATATATACAATAACAGATAAAATCATCGAAAATAAAAAATAAACCTGTTTTTTATTTAAACTATTTTAATGTTTCTATATTCTATTTTTACTCTAAATCTTTTATAAATATATTTTTCCCTTATCTTTTTTTTTCATTGCACAATTAAAAGGAATATCTTTACCAAAAGAATTTAAATACGTTATTTGTAATACCATATTTATTATCATTACTTGTTTGTTTATCAGTTATTCCAAAAATACTAAAAAATATTAAAAATCGTTCCTCGAGAATTTTATAAATTGTAGATTTTTGTGCGTATTTTTTATACACTTTTTTTTTTTAAACTCCCCCCCCCCCCGAAAATTCTTCTAAACAAACAAACTCTAAAAAGAGGCGAAAAAAAATCAAAAAGGGAAAGAGTTATATATATTTATTTATTTATTTTAAACGAACGTCATAATTAAAGAAAAAACGAAAAAGCGGACTGTAAATGTGGAGGTCACAAAATATTCTACATATGAAGACCCTGTTTATTATACTATAACTACTATTATTACAAGACGTTTTCTTTTTTTACTAGAATATTCTCTGATAGAAAAAAAAAACCAAAAAAAATATTCTTTTTACGGTAAACCCGAGAAAAACCATGACGAGTAGTAGTAATATTGATAACACGGGTAATAACATTAATAATAACTTTAACGATAATAATAATAGTAACAATAGTAATAATAATAATAATAATAATAATAATAATAATAACCACACATTTTCTAATACTAATATCAATTCATCTACAAATTCAATTCGTTCGTCATTATCTTCTTCTTCTTCATCCTCTACAACAAATTCCAATTCCAATTCTAATTCTATATTAAATTATTTATATAATCTTACATACGGTCCTTCTACTACAACTATAACCACAACTTCTACTTCAACTATATCGAATAATATCGTCAATACTACTCCGATAGATAGTACAATATATCAATTACCTAGAATACCCGATCGATCTTTAACCACTTCAAATTATACTGCCATAACGACAATGTCTCCTCCATCTACGAAGTTTACTAATGGAGGTGGTTCTACCTTAACAAATTTACATCAAAGATGTGGTGATTTTATAATCGAAATTGAACCTTATTATCATTATCATCCTACTTCCTCTGTTAATAATATTAGCAATAATATTAGTAATGTTAATTCTAATACTATTGCTACCTCATCAATGACTACAACTTCTTCTTTAAATTCTTCTTATAATACTTCTCATCATTCTTTAATATCCTCTTTAACTAATCAAGCTTCTATTATTAATACCCCTAATACCACTTCTTCATTTACTAATAATAATACAAATATTTCAAGAAATTCATTTTCAACACCACGTCAATCGACCGCATCACGTCCATCTTTTTCAACTTATTATCATTCTTCTCCAATTTCTTCAAATTCTCCTTCTTTATCATCTTATTCTAATTCTTCTTCCTCATATTCAAATTTTTCATCTCCTCTTACTTCAATAAGTGATGGTCAATCTTTATCTTTGACTGTAACAGAGAGAATAAAAGATTTAGAAGATCATATCACTTATCAATCTGAAAATTTACGTTCAATAATTTGGGAGAGGGATAATTTAAAACATTTAAATTATTCTTTAGAGAATGAAAAAAAACAATTAAATTATTCTTTAGAAAATTATAAAAAACAATTAGAAAATGAAAATAAACAATTAAATTCAAGAATAATTAATCAATCAAATCAATTAAATAAGATTATTAAAGAAAAAGAATTTATGAAAAATGATTTACAAAAATTACAATTATTATTAACTAATACTAATAAAGAAAAAGATGATTTACGTGGTAAATATCAATTATTAGAAATTTATTCATCAGAATCAAAGAATAATTTATCAAATTTAAAAGATCAATTAAATAATACTTTAAATGATAATAATCTTTTAAAAAATCAATTAATAATTGTTAATCAAAAAAATGATGATTTAAAAAAAAAATTATTTAATATTGAAAATGAGAATAAAAATTTAAAAGATGAAGATTTACGTTTACATCAACAAAATGATAATTTAACTACTGGTATGGGTAAATTACAAGATGAATTAAATTATTTTATTAAAACTAGGAATGATTTACAAAAAGAAAATTTACAATTTAAAAATAAGTATGATCAATTATTAAAAGATAATATTCAAAAAATTTCTTCACAAGAAAGTTGGTTTGATGGTGATGATGATCAACAACGAGATAATATTAATCGACAATCTACAAGTGAAAAAAGTTTATTAAGTGAATTTATGGCTAGTAGTGGTGAAGAAGTTGAACATACTGATGATGATGATTATAATAATGATGATGATGATGATGATGATGATTGGGATAAAAAGAGTATAAATAGTGTTAATACTATTACTAAAAGTTATGATCGTAATTTTATACAAAATCAAAATACATTAGAAGGAATAATTGAAAAGGAACAACCATTACTAAATATTGAATCTACTATTCAACAATTAAATTTAGAATTAGATCATTTAAAAGGTGATAGAGATGAATTAAAGATTAAATTTGAAAATTTAGAAAATGAATTAGAGGATGTGATCAAGAATAGAAGTGAATTACGAGAAGAATTAATAAATATAACAAAGAATGAAAGTACATTACAAGAGGAATTACAAAGTATAACAAAGAATAGTGATACATTAAAAGAGGAATTACATAATGTAATAAAGAATAGAGATGATTTACAAGAGAAATTGATAACTTTAACAAAAACTTTGGATGAATTAAAATCTGATTATAATTTAGAAATGAAATCACTTGAAGATAATATTGAAAAATTACAAAAAGAATTAAATGATGTTATCTCTCATCGTGATGAATTATCTTTAATTATATCTTCCGAAAAAAGTTCTTCAGAATCAAAGATTCATCAATTACAAGTTGATATTAATTCTAAATTTCAAGAGTTGAATTCTTTAAGACAAGATTTAAATAATTCTCAACAAGAGTTAAATACAACACGACAAGAATTAGATTCATCAAAAGATGAAATCAAATCTTTAAAAGATAATTTATATTCTTCTCAACAAGGATTGGAATCTTCACGACAGGAATTAAGTTCTACACGACAACGATTAAATTCTTTGCAACAAAATCTTGACGCGTTACAAAATTTACAAGAAAAATATACAATATTAAAATCACAACATAATGAGATATTACAACAAAATCATAATTTTACAATAGAAATAGAAAAATTACAAACTATATCAAATAATTTATTAAAATCACAAGATGATTATAAATTACAAATTGAACGACTACAAGAAGAAAAATCAAAGATTATTAAGGATAAAACTTTGATTGAAGTAGAAAATGATTTATTAAAATCACAAAATGACAAATTACAAGAATCATTAAATAAATTGAATAGTAATGAAAAAGGAATTAGACAAGAAGAAATATCATATCAAAATTTACAAGATCAAAATAATAAAATTATTAAAAAAGATTATGTTGAAATCAATGAAGCTGTAATACGATCAGATCCACCTCCTATACAAAAGAAATCCACTAAACGCACTCCTCAGCATCATCAACCCGATCAATTAAGGAATCGTAGTTCACAAGATTCCTTAAAGAATTTAGGACAAGAATCTGCTAGTATAGTACAAGCAACTTTAGTTAGAGTAGAACATCGTCCACAACAACAGACTGTTCTTAACGGAGCATCACAATCTCAACAAATATTACATAATAATTCTTCTTCACCATCAATTCGTTCAGTTGCTTCAGTTAATACCATAATTCAACAACAGCAACAACAACTACAAAAAAGACGTGCTAATTCTAATTATCCCGAAGAAACAACTATATCAATGAGTGGAAGTAGCGTATCTTCTACTCCTACAGTCTCTCGTAGACGTGTAATTTCTACATCAGGAAGTCAACCTGCAGTAATTAATAAAACATCAAAAAGGTTAACTTCAATATATTCAAATAATGAAGAATCACATGAAGATTCGGGTGTTCATCTCCCAAAAATTATATCTCCTATTCCCACTAAAGCGACATCTTATTTGATTACTTCTAATAGAGGAATTAATGACGAACAACAACATATTTATGATGAACCGAATCAATTTTTTTATGAATCTCGTAGTTCATTAAGTGGAGAATCAATCCATATCGTTAATAATAATAATGGTAGTACGACTTCATTGAATAGAAGAACTTCATTATATAATCCACCTCCATCACCATCACAGATACCAAAATTAGTTGATGTTAACAAACGATCATCAGGAAGTTACAATACTGCCAAACCATTACCTTCCACTCCTAAGGAAGTTAATACACAAAGGAAAAAATCAGATGAATCATCGAGCATAAAAAGTAGACGAAGTATTGTGTCGTTCAATAGTAAAAAATTAAGTGGGATCATGAATAGTAAAAAAGAAAAAGAAGAAATTCCTCTTTGTGAATATTGTGTTCAAATGCCTTGTAAGAAAAAGAAAGTTCTTAAAGGTTATAGTAAATATTGTAGTAACGAATGTAAAGAATCAGCTTTAGCAAAAATTGCAAATGATAATTCAAGGTAAGAATGATTTGATGATTTTTTCTTTTTTTCCTTCTCGTAATCTTAATAATAATATTCATTATTATTTAGTAATATATTAAAATTTGATGAATCGAAACCACGTCCATCTTATAGTAGTTCTATTCATAACGTTTCAACAGATTCTATTTCTAAATGGCGTTAATGTATTTTAATGGAGGGAATCCATTATATATTATTTGTTATTGATTTATTTTTAAAATTATTTTATTTTTTTTATTATTCATATTTATTTTTATTATTTTTCTTGTACATTATTATTTTTTTTTCTTTATATGTATATATATATAGTCAATATATATTATATAAATATGTTTGTTTTATAAAAAAATAAAATTACTGAATAGAAGTTATATTTAAAGTCGTTTATGTCATCATAATGATCGACAATGGGGTAAATCATAAAATTCTATATATAAAAAAAATGGCTTATCATTTTATCTAGTTGACAGATAATTATCTTGAAAATGAAATGTAATAATTCTCATTAGAGAAAATTTTAATATAAAAGAATTCGCTGTACATTCATTCATTCTTCAAACTCGGTCAACATATTCTTGAAACGGTTTATCAGAATACAAGAAAATATCATCTTAAATGTGAAAATGTTAAACCAGATGCATTCGAAGTAATTCTAAAGTAAGTAATAATAACATCTACACCAACACTAAGTGGAATTTGTGATTTTGAATTCGACATCATCATTGCAACTAACGAATTTGACACTGAATTCAATAATGATTTATAAGATCTTTAATATGGAAGATCAAAATTTTAATTACTTATAAGTTTCAAGTATGAATCTTGTAAAAAATTATTAAAAAATATTGTAAAATATTATTGAAGAATTTACTGAATCAAATGAAGAGATATTAATTTCAATTCTTCGTTCAAATTAAATTCGGGATATTCAACCAACACTTTTGATTAAAAGTAAAACATTTGAAAAAATTATTTCCTTGAAAAAAATTCATTAGTAAACATGAAAAAATTCTGATTGAAACTTTTATGAGAAAACATTATTTTATTTAACTCGTCAAATAGAACCATGAACCATCCAAACCATATATTAATATTTAATACCATTTTTCAAAGTCTTATAAAGTGAAATAAGACATTTTTCACTCATATAAATTCATCACTATTTACCTTTCAAGAGATTTTCAAGCTGAAATCTACAAGTAAATGTTCTTTAAAGTATTAAAATAAAAAATACTTAATATCTTATTTTTAAAATTTATAATAAAATTAAAATTAACTATAGGATTTTGTAATTTATCGCATCGCCAGTATCACGTGATTTCATAATTCTGACCGGAATTAAATGATCTGCAAGAAAATTGCATTTTTAGGGATACGTCTAAAGCGGAGTATAATCACGTGATTTTTATAAAATTTTTGGCCGGAATTATGGCATTAAGAAATTATGCATGTGACAAATAACAGGTGATAAATAGGATTCCAATTTGGATATATTATGCAAGTAAAAATAGGATTACTTTTTTTAAAATAGTATTACAAAAGTTAAACTTTAAAATAGTGTTTTATTTTTTAAAATTTTTTTTTTTAAAAATAGTAAACTGCAAATATTATTATTTTTAATAAATTAATAATAAATATAAACACGTTTTTACAATGTAATAAATAATATTTTTTATTGTTTTTTTTTCTTTTTCTTGTAATTTTTTGAAGATTATTAAAAAGCTTTAAAAAAAATTTTTTTTTTAAAAAAAAAAAACCAAATAAAATTAATAAAATAAACCAAAGTTTTGTATTAAACACTTCAAAATACTTTATCCTTTGCTTCTAATACAATAAACATATCTATATCTGAAAAATAAAAATAACTCCTTCTCTTTAATATTAATAAACCACTTGAACTTTTGATAGAGAAGTTTGTTAAAGAATAATAGTCTCTTGTATCAAATATATAAATTGGCTTTAGCTATAAAAATAATATTAATGGTAACTCGTGAAGAATTTTCATTTGTTGGTTTAAAAACATAAAAAATCAAGTACCTGAAAAGAAAGTATTTCAAATAAGAAATGTTACATAATGAAAATTTAACCTGCTGACTTATATTCTGCAAAAATTAAAGTTTAACATTATATTTTTGAATAGAAAGTATGAATTGAATGATTTAAAAACTCACCTGATCATTCATATTTGATTGAAGATAATAAAAAACTATTATTCGCAAATTAATTATACAAGAAATCGTAAAGAACTATTGCTACTAGAGATCATTAATACAGTTAAGAAGATTGCAACTGAAAAATTGACTATGTGCAATTCGATTTAAAATTCTATAATATTGCAAATTTGAAAAAATAATTGCAATATTATCTTTAGAAATAAAATATAAAGTATCAAAGAGCCAGCTTTTACATAAGTAATTATTTTGATTTAAAAGAAGAAAACAGTTTTATATTATTAGAAATTAATCTATTGTAAAAGGAATACTACAGAAGTATATTTATAATATAGATTTTTAAATAGGGATTATAGATGAGACAATATAAGTAATCATCTCAATTCAGCTAAAACATCTATTTTGCTATCAAAAACTGGCTTTTATAGAATAAAGAAATAAAAGTATTATATAGTTTTTGATTTTCTTTAAATGTATTTTAATGCACTACATAAGAAGATTCAGAATATATATAATATTTGTTTATATATTGGAATAAAAGATGAATTATAAAATATATATCTTTTATTCTATTAATTATCAAATACAGTCATATATCCATCTTGTTTTCAAAAAAAAAATATTAAAATTATTAATCAAAATTAATTAAAAAAAATAATAATCAAAAATTAATTAACAATTATTAAATATAGTAATCAAATAATATATAATTAAGCATATTTAATTAAATTTTACTTAAATAATTATATTTGTAGTAAATGTATTAATTTATTTGTAAAAATATGTAATATATTAAAAAAAAAATTAAAAATAGATTAATTTAGTAATAGCTATTTAAATTATAATTTACTTAATAAAAATAAAAATACTAATTAATTAAGAAAGCAACTCTTTCTGCTAATTCTTATGCCCATTTTTTCCAAAAAGTTTGAGAAAAAAAAGTTGTACTTTTTGCTATTTTGTACTAAGAAAGTGGTCTTTTAGTCTTAAAAAAAGTTGTTTTACATTACTGGAATTAACTAAAAAGTTTTAGAAAGTATGGATAATAATCTCCAGTTTATTAAGTTTTTTTTGCAAATTAAATTTCTAATAACTTTTAATCATCTACATTAGGATTCCAAAAACTCTATAAATAAATTATTATTAAAATAAATAAAACTATGAAAAAATATTTTGCAAATTATTATATAAAAAATTGTAAATGATAATCAATACTTTTACATAGATAGTAAACTATTTTATTAGATTGATATATAATTGATAAGAATAAATTTAAAACTAATGAAAAAATAAATTCTTAATATGATCTTTTCTCAAACTAAAAAAGAAAAGCAAAATTAATATTATGAAAAAGTAAAAGAATAAACAAAAATAAAGAAAAAAAAAAGTAAAACTTTTTACATAAAACTTATTATTTATAAAAGATTTAAGGTATCTGCAAGATACTTCTACTAAGGTATTGATAAGTAGAAGGCATAACTAAAAAAAAATGAAATTAATAATAAAAAATATAAAAAAACAAAAAAAAAGCAAAAAAAAAAAATAAATAAAAAACAAGAATTAATCAAACTTAATATTTACAAAGACTCAAAATACCATAAGTCATCTAGCCAAAATATTTTTCAAGTAAAAAATTATACCTAAAAAAAAAGAAATTAGTAATGAAAAGTATAAAAGAACAGAAAAGCAAAAAAAAAATGGCTAAACTTATTATTTACTAAGATTCAAGATATCTATAAAATATCCAATTAAAATATTTATCAAACAGGAAGTTATATTTAAAAAGAAACTGTTA
This sequence comes from Glomus cerebriforme, assembly GCA_003550305.1. Classification (NCBI taxonomy): domain Eukaryota; kingdom Fungi; phylum Glomeromycota; class Glomeromycetes; order Glomerales; family Glomeraceae; genus Glomus; species Glomus cerebriforme. The sequence continues at coordinate 41,079 of QKYT01000766.1, forward strand.
AAATATATGAAATAATAAAAATGATTAATTTATTTATTAAGAATAAGCAAAATTTGAAGCTAAAACTTTGAGAAAAAAAAAAATAAAGATCATATAATAAATAAGATTATTAGTTTATTTCTGATTATAATATAAAGCTTAATTAGCCAATTAAACTTAATCATAAATCATATGATCATAGAGAAGTATATATATACATAGGTATATACAAATTTTAAATCCTGTATTATACTGTATATTATTTTTTATTAACATATATTTTTTAATATTTTTTTTATAAATTTATTATAAAACATATAATATAACATATTTATACCAATTTTATTTTTATATATAATAATATTACCAATAAAACTATTTTATGATTAGTAAAATATTTTACCTTTTAAGGTCAAATTCTGAAATTTTATTTATATTTTCAAACTTCTATAATTTCTGAAACTTTAAGTTTTAAATTATTTAATATTTGAAACTTATTTAAACCTAATTTTAAAGTTTTTATATACATTACAATATAACAAAAAAAAAATTTTTATTATTTTACAATACTATATTACTATATAATATTATAAAATTTATTATTTTTATTTTCTAATTTATTAATATTCTAAATATTAATATAATTTTTTTCTAACTATTATCATTACCTTTAATAATATTATCCAAACTTTTAATAAATATCTTTATATCTAAATTTAATACATTATATACTATTACTGTTTTATCTTATATAACATAAATTTCTTATATAAATGAAATAAATGCATATTGAAAATACTAAATACTAATTTACTATATTAGTTAATTAATTTTTTTTTAATTATAATAAAGTTCTAAATTGGATTAGGTCAAATCAGATTCAAAAATTCAGTTGAATTATACTTTAATCTAATTTGATCTAATTTGAATTTTTTAATTAAAATCTTTAAGGATAGGGTATACCCCATATATAAATAATATAAGATCTATATGTTGATCATTTATTAAGATCACATGATCATAAAATCAAATGAAAAAAAATAATGAAACTTATAAAAAAATTTAATATTTTATTAAACACCTAATGAATTTTCTTAAAATTTTATTTAAATAAAAGATAAATATTTACTCTTACTATCTATTAAAAAATTCTAATTAATTATTAGTCTTTATAAAATAATATATACAAATAAACTTAAAAAAATAACAATTTTATTTTAAATATTAAAAAATTAATATCATTATAAATTTTTAATAATTTTTTATATATTAAAACTTCTTGATTTGCTTTTTCATTTCATTATAAAATTATAATAATTTAAAAATTATTGCTTTTTCAAAGTATTTAGTATTTTGTATTTAAATGTTAATATAGAAAATATATAGATACAAAAAAATCAAATGATATTAATAAAAATTTTCATTTCATTAAATAATACATACTTCATAATTTTTGCAATATAGCTTACCAAGTAATTATATTATTAACTTGTAAAGTTTTACAAATTTAAAATTAATTTAAAGTATGTTACTTGAATAATTCGCAACTTACCTTAGAAAATTCGCAAGTTTTTATGTATTTTAAGTGATTTTTTAGGTTAATTTTATTAATAATTTGTATTTAAAACTATATTATTTTGATAGTTTTTATCTTTAAAAAGCTAAGAACTAAGTTTTGTTTAGGTTTTATGAGTTGAAATTTTTTTTTGCATTGTGTAAAATTCAATTTGATGATTTTTGTTATGATTTTCATATGATCACATAATTTGATAGACTACATTCTTAAATATTCTATTTTTATGAATACTAATTCTATAAAAATAAAACAACTATCATTAGATTTATCTTATCAAAATGAATCTAATGAATTGTATTTTATTCTTTTAGAATCACTAGTTGCTGAAATATTAATTTTTAAAATTTTTTGTAATAATTTAAAAATATACAGTATATTATATAAAAACTTTAAAGTAATTTATCTTAATAAATATTACTCCTATTTGGTTATATTAACTATCATTAAATTTATCTTGATAAGACAAATTTAATGAATTATAAATGATTACACTAAATGCTAAAATATCCATAAAAATCTATTTTTATTTTTTTTTTGATACACTTAACTCATGATCTGACTTAACACAAATTTAAGAATTCAGATTAAGTCATATAATATACATTCTAATTACAAAAAGTTTCAGAGGTTTCAGATTTTATAATTGTGATAAAATTAGCTTTATCCAATTTTGAAGGTTTTGTTTACAAATAGGTTCAGTTTTACTTGTAACATTAATATATAATAATTATATAATTATTTAAAATAAAGTAAAAGACTATATACATTTATAAAAAATAATTAATTATTAAGATTATATATATACTGAAATTGTTTATAGTAAATAAAATATACTGATAATAATAAATAATAGGAGTTTGCTATTTATTATTGCCAGTGATCATCACCGATGTTTTCAAATTTGGTAATTCTGGTAATTCCGCCCAAAATTTAAGTGATTGATAAAATAATTTCCTTTTTTAGGAATCATCTAAAGCAGGGCAAATTACGTGATTTATAAAAATACAAATTTATAAATTATTTTTAAACCCAATCATAAGATAAACTTAAAAATTTTGAAATAAGTGTATTTTAGCCTACTCTGTAAGTTTACTTAAGAAAATAAAGTAGATTAAAAATACTGGTTTTGACTTTGCATATGGACGAACGAACTATGCTGATCATATCCAAAAATGGATAAATTAATTTTGATGAAAATGAAAAAAGTCAAATAAATCAAAAGTGGTATTCATAATCTCATTTGCGCTCTAAGTAAACTTGCAGAGCAGGCTAAAAATACACCTACAATATGTATTTTGGGAAGTTATATAAGTAAGGAAAAGTTTTATTTGGACAAGCAAATTTTTTTCTGAAGTTACGTGATTTGTCTCCGCTTAGATGTTCTCCTTTTTTGGAATCTTGTGTAATCCAAATTTCAATTTTGAAGAGAAACAAAATTGCCTTTTTTGGGTTATATAACGTTACCTAAATATCCATAAAAGAAAATTCTGATCAGTGTTAAAGTTTTGGCCAAAATTATGGATGTGAAGACTAAATGTGACGAATAGACTTTCACACCTCGAAAAAATTCTAAGTCCCTGAAATAAATAGTAAAAATTGAAAACTGGGGATGTGATACAGCATGATGTATTATTATATATATAAAGTCACGTGATTACTGGTGATGATCACCGGGGTGATTTATAGCAAAATTATAAATAATATACAAATAATTTTTTTTCTTAAAGTTTTAGATTTATAATTATTTTATCTATTACTTATTTAATAATTAGTACTGTATATTACTGCCTAAAAGACCCTTATTTTGGTATATCCTTCATATAAAATATTCATTTCAAGATATCAAATATGTAATATGTAAATCTAATTTATTTCCAATATTTAATTACTATTTTAAATTAAATTTAAATTTTTCATATATTAAATTTGTCTAGTACTGACAAGATAATTGTACACATCCAAGTCTAATTCAATGGTTTAAATCAGTATATTATATTTAATAATAGAATTTTATATTTTTTAAAAAAAATCAAATATTTTACATATAAAAACTTAAAAAAAATATTTATTTATAATAAAAATTTAACAAATTGTAACAATTGCTAAATAAAATGTTCAAAATATAGAATAAAAAATACTTAAAAATATAATCAATTTTTTTATTCAATTATATCCAATATATTTTTCCATAATGGATCTCTTCTTTCTAATAAATAAATAAATTATTAATTAGATAATTATTAATTAAAATTAATAATTTTTTTATAACTTACCAATTAAAATAGGCCAAGGATCCTCATAATTCTGATTGATAGAAGGTATAACACATAATAATTTTTTACATAAATTGGAATCAAATTCAATTCTAGTATCTTTACCAATCCTTAATTCTTTCAAATATTTTCCAGTATCCCTTGCATAATCACCAATAACTTCAAGTAAAGTATCATCAAATTTCTCCACATCTAGACTTAAAATTTCTAGCTTGGCAATAGATTGTTCTAATATACAAGTCAAAGATTCAGGAGCAATATTATATCTACTTTCTAATTGTAAATGTAAAAGATTTATAGGTAAGAGTTGGCCAATTTGTTGACAAATTGTGATTGAAAATAAACGACTACTAATTCCCACATCACTTAAAGATAAATGTGAAAGTGTAGTTGAACAAGCAATCCAATTAAGTAATTGCAAAGGAGGAATAGTTCTAATTGCTAATGAAGTTAAATTAGGAATTTGCGTATTAATAATTTGTGATAATTCTGGAGTAAAAAAATCAATAGCCAATTCTTTTAAATGATTTTTTGACATCATTACAATTGTAGTACAAGTTTTTTCTGAAAGAAAAGTTTCATTGTTCTTTTCATTATTTAATGTCAATTTGTTAACCATAAGCTGAATTGATTTATATAAAGAATCGGGCATAGACACATCTTGTTCTTGATAACAATTAATAAATTTCAAACTTTTTAAATTTGAACATTTCGTTAAAATTTCAAGTGAATTCCAATCAATATATATTCTTCGAAAATCTAAATTCGTTAATGAAATTGTTTGACTCGTAAGTGATGAAAAAATTGAAGCGGATCTTGAAGGATTAAATGATCCAACCAAAGGAGATATCATACTGAAACTTGTTAGACTATTTTGAGATTCGATTAATTTTGGAATCTGTTGAGCCAAAGGACAATCGTGAAATGGAGTGACAATAATATGATTAATATATTGTGAATTATTAATTATTGTAGTTAATAAATTTGATAAATGGCCTTGATGATCCACACATGAACAATCTATACGAAGTTCATTTAAACGTGAAACAGCTCTTTGAGTTCCAGAGAAAGAAACGAAATCAGCATTATTATAACAAAATTGTTGTAATTCACAATCCAACTTTTTTAACCCGTTACATTTGTTAAATATCATTTCTAAAATTAAAGATTCAACAGTTTGAAATTGAGCTTTATGTTTAAGCATATAATCAGTTGTCTTATCCCACCATTGAGCGATTGATGCTTGTACATTTCCAATATGAAGTTCTTTTAAATAAGTTGGATAATCAAATAAAGTTTTTATTTTTTTAATGTTATGTCCTTCATTGATTAATTGTTGATTTGCTTCTTCAGAAAGACATGAAATATATGTTCTTATAAGTAAATATCCTTTTTCATTATCATTTCCTTCAAATCTCATATTTGTGAATGGATGACTCCATAATAATGAAATTGCAACTTGACACCAGGATCGATTCACTAATGTCCAAGAATAAAGAGATGTTCGATCATTTTCTTTGTCAAGACTTTTTAAAATTTCTTCGATACAATCTGATGGAAGTTTTGGTGTATCAATCTTTCCTTTTGTTCTAGATCCTAAAGGTGTGGGACTCATGTTTTTTTTTCTAAAATAAATTGGTTATAAATATTTGTAAATAATCAGGAAAAAAAAAAGTTGCGATTATATCATTAGGATTTAGGATTATAAAGCGAGTACATGCTAGTTAAAATTCACTTACATTTCTAAAAAAAATGATGTTTTGTGATATAACGTAATATAAAATTAACCTATAAACTAATTTGATAAGTTTAAAAGTTTGATAGTGTGTTTTGATGGTAACTTTTTTTTCTTTTGAAAGCAAAAAAAAAAAAAAAAGAAAGAAAAAAGAAAAAAGGATGAATATTTGTTACCAATTCGTTCAAAAAAATTGAGGCTTATATATTTTGACACCAAATTTCGATTACTAAATTCAAACAACAATTCATAAAAAAGTAATGCGTTAAAATGTATGAAATGTACACACAATTAACCAATTAAACCTTCTTTTTTATAAATATAAATATTTCGAACCAATGATCGACAAGTTAGAACAACATGCTCTAATCTATATTGCCAATTTTGGCAATGATAACACATTTATGTCGTAATTCCTCAAGAATTAACAAGAAATAAACTTTAGGTTGAAAACCATCTTGAAACTTTCTGGAGTTCCTGCAGGGTAGAAATCATATGATGACATGATAATAAACGAATTGGCCGTTTTTTATAGTAAGAAATAAAAAAACTAAATCGCTCAATCTTTATATCCAGTCATTACTATATAAAGTATATTAAAGTTTAAATGTAAAAAGAGAAAAAAAAAGTTTGATGTAAAAAATTTTTTTTTTAATTATAGCAGATAGTAGATTTACACCCATATATATTAAAAAAGGAATCGATTATTTCTTGCATTATTATGCATACAAAGAAACTCATTTTAACTCTTTTTGTGCATCTTTGCGCATATTATTAGTAAACCCGGATAAAAAATTATTTAACTATTAAGGTTCGTTGGCATTTTAAATAAACAAAGAAAATCGTTAAATGGTGACGCAGTAAAATCTTTAGAAGAGAGGTTAAATTATGATCTAATCATTTTTATTTAATATCTATTCATTGTTAAAAAAAAAAAAAAAAATTTGTACATAGTGTAAAATAAATATATGAAAAAATATAAACCTAAAAATAATGCAATTTGCGATGGACATTTCAGATAATCGAGTTGTATCAATACTGGTGTTAATGTGGTGTTTATGTACATTAAATTATATTAAAGAATTAAAGAAAATCATATTTCGCTTCGTTATTCGAATATTGTCCGATTAAAAGAATTATCGAACTAAAAAAATTATATATATATATATAAGTTTAAGATATTGTGATAAAAAAAAAAAAAAAGACGAAAAAATCTAACCTCATCATTATGCTGGCATTTTGTACTACTACAGCTATCCCGAAATAATACTGATGTATGTCATAATTATGACTCACAACATATTTGTATATGAAAAGAGTCTAAGAAAGTTAAAAAATTTTTTTTTAAGGTTACTTAAATAAATAACAATCATTCTAAATATTAAAATATTTACCAATGAACCAATTAAGCTGCTGACCATAAGCGTGAAACCAAAAAATAAGAATAGGCGTGCTTTCCAGAGCGTCCTGTGTGAATATATATATAATTCATCTTTAAAGATAGATTTATCTATCAGAGCTACTCTGAAAAAAAAATAAGAATAGGTTAAAATTAAAAGTTTTAAAACTATTAAATGTATTCCAAATAAATAAATAAATAAATATATATATATATATTTAATTATTTACATTAACATTCCAAGAGTCGTTATAGTGCCAGTTATCATTTCACCAAACGTAACATCAAGAAAACCTCGGTTGAGCCTGTAATATACTAAAGCATCGATAAAAGCCCACCATCCTATAGCAAACTTTTATAAAAATTTAGTTTTAATATAGGATAAAAAAAAAATTTTTTTCTTTTAAGAACAAAAATTTTCTTACTAATCCTCCCGATACATATGTTGCAATGACTTTAGTTTGAGGAAAACGATAACATATTCGTTTATTATCAAATTCATTATAAGAAACTGGAGATAAGGTTGAAGGGGTGGAAGAAAGAAGAAGTTGGTGAATCATGTTGAGTTCCTTTTTTTCCTTTTTTTTTTTTCTTTCGTTTTATTATTAAATTTGTGTTTCAGTTCCCTATCAAAGAGAAAAGTTTATAAATTAATAATAAACAAAATTTTGTAACTTTTATATCGGTATTTAATTTTACCTAATTGATTTACTGATGTGGTAATGAATTTTTAAATAATCCAAAATGGAAATAAAAATCCGGCTGCGGACTTTTTTTTTTTTTTTTGGCAATAAAAAAAATTATTAATAAAATGAATAAAAAAAGATCCTACTTATCCTGATTTGCTGAAAATATTCACAATTATAAATCTTTGTGGAAATTAGGAAATCGATTTCATTTTTGGTGTCTCAAGTGCAAAAGTATCGATCTTGATAGGTCAGGGGTATAGTTCTTGTTATATTAATCAGGTTATACAATGGATGTCTTTCAAGAAGCATATCAAAGATCGAAGCTTTGCGTCTCAAGTGTCACCACGTGAAGTATTTTATGCATTTGTTGCTTCTCATATGGTAATGACGAACATCAATTAATTATTGGCTGAGTGATTTTTATTCAACCCCTCACTTTTAAATTTGCTCATCTCCTGATATTTTTATTTTATTCATGTGATAATCGATATGAGTTATTAAAAATTAAATCTATCTTGGCGTAAAACCCGTTATCATCATTGTGGTTGTTTATAAATAAAAAAAAAAACTTGTTATTTAAAATTCGAATCTTAATAAGGTTTATATTATTTGTGTAACTTTATAAAGTTGTAAAACATAATAACCTAAAAATTTTTTAATATAATCCGATTTAAGACGCCACATACCTGTAATGCTAGTGGCTTCATTTTATTTACCAATAATTTTTTTAGGTGTTATTTTTATTATTTTGATCCTATCTTTTTTTTTTTATAATATCGTTCATTCTTATGAAATTCCAAAGTAATTTAACGAATTAATGAATACCAACGAATAATTTGAAAAAAAAAGTTATAAGTTCGAAAAATATTATTCGGATGAATATTCATGTAAAGATTATGATGTATGTGTTATATTCCTTTTAAAAATTTCAAATTATTACAAAAAGAGATTGATTATCTATCTACAAAAAATTTGAATATGAGGATGAATTCTTCAAACATTAAGTCAATGATCTTTAATGATTTCAAAAATAATAAACGTTAACGTTCCCCCAATTTAATTAATGTTATTAGATTATCATATTGTCAAGGAAAAGCATTTCATCAAGCACATACATTTTGATGGTAGAGAAATATTTGATACCAATTCTCTATTATATAGATTATCACAAAATGTTCCATAATTTATGGAATTTTTGGTGATTTCCTAAGAAATAAGATTTTCACTTGATCATCTAATATTTTTTTTTAAAAAATATTAGTAACACAGCATGACTAAAATAAAAACGTCTATATCGTGCATATCATGCATGCGGAATTTCTATGACCTTCCATAGTACAGGTCGAAGCGAATTTTTGATGACATGAAAATGCATCAACAGTTATTATTTTCGATTTGCAGGAGATAAAATGAAACCGTCATTTCACAAAATGAAAGTGGTTGTCATTACTAACGCATAGCATTATTATGTATACATGTTAAGTTGTGATATGCTGTCAATATACTGTATATTATATAGTTATTGGGTACGAAGTATTCAATATTAAGGTTGATATTGAATAGGACCCCATAAAAAATCAAAAATTGTTATTGGTTAAATCGGGTAATATTTTTATAACGATCTTATGATAAATATTTTTAAGGGAGCATATATAAAGTCACATGATTACCGGTGATGATCACTGCCGGTAATACGTAGTAATTTTCTAATATTTTTATGTGCAAGTATTTAAAATAATTTATTTTTTTAAAAGGAAACTAATTTATGGAAATTTATTGTAAAATGAATTTTAATTATTAAAAATTAAGGATTTTGTAATTTATTGCTATGGTGATGCATTGCTAGTATTACGTAATTTATAATTCTGGTTAGAATTAAATGATTTGCAATAAAATTGCCTTTTATAGGAATCTTATATAACCCAAAATTTCAATTTTTGAGAGAAATAAAATTACCTTTTTTTGGATCATGTAATATTACTTAAGATTCAAATAAGGAAATTTTGGTCAGTGTTATAAAATTTGGGCAAAATTAAATATGTGATGAATAATATGTGATAAATAGTATTTATTATAAATAAAAAATCTAAATTCTTCTTCGTTACTTTTTGTTCATATATTGTTAAAGATATTTAAAATTAATTTTTGTTAAATTTTTTTTATATATATAAACTTTTATTTTATTCTATTTTTGTTTTTGCTATGACTGTAAATATTCTGCTAAAATATCAAAAAATAATGATTTTAAGTATTCTGCTAATACTTCCTTTTTTAGTTCTGATAATACAATTCTTCTAACTTTTTTAGAAAGTGATAGTTTTGATAATTTCTTTTTTTTTGCTTTTAATAGATATATTTGTTTTGTTATTGACTTTATGATGGATGAAGATTTTGTTTCTTCCAACTTTTTTAGTTCTACTTCTTTTTCTGATAAGGTTCTTTCTTCTAATGCTTCTTTTTTTACTTCTGTTATTGCTATTTTCTTCTCTGTTTTCTTATTTACTTTTTCTATATATACCTTATAAAATTTTGAATAAGTTAGGATTAGGGTTAGAGTTTTAGAGAAAAAGTTTTCTGAAATAAAAATTTTGAATAAAAACTTAGTTTGATCATCATTGATGAAAGATAATTTATTTTTCTTAAAATAAATTGGCTAATTCTAACAAGGTGAGGCTAATCCTATTTATATTTAAGTTTTTCTAAAAATTAATAAATAAATTTAGTCTAATAACTATCCTGAAATATTGTATGCTAAAAATTTTTCTAGTATAATTATTTGTGTATTTTAGTTCTTGTATATATGGAAATAAAATTTTTATTTGTATAAATTATTTTTTTTTTTTTTTAGACAAGTTAAACGTATTTATTGTATTATATGTCATATGACGAATACTTTCTATAAATTACGTATACATCCTCTATAAAGAAAAATGTAACTTGTCGCGCAAGGTTATTAGTTTGTAAGGGTGGAAATTGTAAACAAATTTCCCTTGGCGTGAAC
>QKYT01000767.1:3161-15713 GCA_003550305.1 Glomus cerebriforme
GGGGTGGTTATTAAACTTTAATACAAGAATGTTGCTAATGTTCTTTTTTTTCTTTTTTATAGGAATGAATACTTCAGCTTGACTCCTGGAGGTAATTGAAGGGGATATTAAACTTTAAATACAAGAACATTGCTAATGTTCTTTTTTTTTCTTTTTTATAGGAACGAACTCTTCGGCTCAGCTCCTAGAGGTAATTGAGGGAGGTATTAAACTTTAATACAAGAATGTTACTAACGTTCTTTTTTTTCTTTTTTTTAGAAATGAACATTTCGGCTCAACTCCTGGAGGTAATTGAAGAGGGGGTGGTTATTAAACTTTAATATAAGAACGTTGTTAACATTTTTTTTTCTTTTTTATTAGAACGAACACTTCAGCTCAGCTCCTGAAGGTAAATAAGGTAAAAGGGGGCGGAAGGGGAAGGTGTTTCTTTTTTATTTTATTATACAAGAACGTTTATTAACATTCATTTTTTTTTCTTTTTTGTAGGAACAAACTCTTTGGCTCAGCTCCTGAAGGTAAATGAGATAAATAGGGACGGAGGGGGTATTTTTTTTTTATTTTATTATACAAGAACATTTATTAATGTTCATTTTTCTTTTCTTTTTTTGTAAGAATGAACTCTTCAGCTTGACTCCTGAAGGTAATTGAAGGGGGTGATTATTAAACTTTAATACAAGAATATTGCTAACATTTTTTTTTTCTTTTTGTAGGAATGACTTTTCACCCAACTTTAATTACAGTATGTAAAGTTTTATAAAAAATCTGATAGATTTGGTAAATCCAGTGATATAAATGGATCATCAGATTGACTGGATATCCGTTGAACCATTCGGTCAATCCAGTAGTACAAACAGATCAATCTGAATCTGATCAATTTTCAGATAGATGACCAGATATCTGGATTGACTAGATTTCAGAACATATCTCTACTACCATCTTCAGCACCACTACCACCTCCTTCATTATCTTCATCACTACTACCATCACTATTACCATCTTTATCACCACTATCACCACCACCTCTTCCACCACCATTTTGGTTATTAATATATTAATTTCTGTAGAAGACCAGACCATTTTTAAAATTAAATTAGAATTTAAAGAATTTATAATTACTATAAAAAGAGGGAAGAGTAATTATAAGAGAGAGAGAAAGAAAAAAAAAAAAANAAAAACTATTTATATAAAAAAATTCTGGCGAATATTAGTAAGAATTCAAAAATCTGATTTTTTCGAAAACAATTTTACTTGAAAATCATTTAATAAAATCTTAGCAAATATTCATTAAATATTTATCATATTTTTAAGAGAATAATTTTACATTAAATTATTAAATTTCATGTGAATTATATGAATTATTCAAATTTTAAACATAAAAAAATCTTGGTAAATATTTATTAAATTTAATCATCGAATTTTTAAGAGAACAATTTTATGTCAATTTTATTTAAATTATTAAATTTCACACAAATTAGCAAAAAATTTTTGGAGAATATTCAAATTTTACTCACAAAATATTTTTAACATAATTACTGCAGTTTTTAGGTTTATTCAGATTTGATATGACATAATTGAATGAAGAATAATAAAAAAAATCATATATTAAAAATGTTTGATTAGAATTAAAAAAATATAAAAAATATAAAAACATAACTACTGCAGTTTTTAGGATCTATAAACTTATAATAGAAAATCATGTATTGATCATATGAGAAGCTGATCAGTATATTTATTTTATAAAAATTTATATACGTACTGTACGTCTAAAATAAAAATTCTTTTATTAAAATTATTAGAAAATACATTAATGTAAAAATTATTAATAATCTTCATAAATCCAATCCAAATTTAAATCTTATATTTAAATTATCATAATTTTCCATAACTTTTCATACCATTCTCTTGGTATGGACTCATTATTTTGCCCAATATGCATATTATTAATAGTATCATCTGCAATACTTAACAGCACAATTTCATTCTTTGAATATGCAAGATTTGTCTTTAAAAGAGAATAAGATGATACTGTTCTACACCGTTTGCATATCGGGGATACTGTATTGATTAATATCAAAAATGGAGATAATTTTGCAATTATAAGAGCAATATTCTATTACCAAAAGAACAATTTTTGATTTGCGTTTATTATTATTGATTAGTTTGAAAAATTAAATTGAATGACGCTAAGTTATCCAGTATACAGGTTAAAAATGACAAATATTAATTGGTAAAAAGTTTTTTCTATTTGTTTAGTAAATGCAGTTAATGACATGCATTTCATTCATGATTATAAAAATGAAGAATGTGTTAAGGTCAATCATAATTCTAAAAATAATTTGTATATTTGAAATTTATACTTTTTTTAAAGCTGTTTAATGTTATTGTTTATTATTAAACATTTTACATTAATAGAACATTTATAAAATATTTTTTACACTTTATTTACTTTATTTACAATTAGAATATTTCTTAAATAAAGTTTATAGAATACTCTACGATTTATTTGTGATTTCAAAAATATATCTTTATTATATATTTATTATAAGTTTACTATACATTTGCTATAACTTTAATATCAATTTACTATAACTTTAATATCAATTTACTATAACTTTAATATCAATTTACTATATATTTAATATCAATTTACTATACATTTAATATCAATTTACTATACTTAATATAACTATACTATAACTTTAGTATAACTTTAATATATATACAGTATACTATACATTTAAGATTTTGATACTTTATTTATATGAGCCAGTTAAATCAGGTGACTATTTTCTTAATATGCATCAACTTTATATACATAATTTACTTAAACTTATTATGATGATGTTAATCCATATCAGAATTAAATCTTGGTTATAAGGTATATGATAAGTTTTTAACTTAGTCACGATATGAATTCGATTTTAAAAATTTCTGCAAAGTAATCACCTAATTTTGAAAAACAGTTTTAAATCATATCAAATTATTTCTATAAAATTACAAATTAATTATAGTCACTATCACCTCATAATTCTAAATATACATATTATTTTTATTAATAAATAAATCTCTATATAATCACTGTAATTTTAGTCATAAAATAATTTCAGCCAGAATTACCGAATCACATGATTAAATTTTCTTTTTAAGAATAAATATTATATGCAAAAATTAGTAAAAATTTTTTATTGAATGGCTATTGCCAAAAATGGAAATACACAAATTATAATTTACTAATTTTAGCCAAAATTAAGAAATTTTTAATTCCAATACCTTTATATAAGTACTTCTATATAATTACCGATTTTGAGAGAACTGATTAAATGACTATATGGAGGTCTGACTGTAGTTTAAACTGATAAGTTTGAAAGTTTCTGACTTGGTAAATTAAAATTAATAGTTAGAAATTTAATATAACTTTTTTAATTAATGTAACATTATTTTAAAAATGTCATATTATAATTATAAGGAATTTGTTAGTTATAAAGGTTTTGCACTATATAAATTTTTTATAGGATATAGGAATAATTTAATATGATTTAAATATATTTTTCAAAATCAGATATTTATAAAAAGTTATGATTATATAAGAGGTAATTATATAGAAGTCTAACTATATAATTTATTATTAATTTCTTTAAAAATAGAAAATAGCAATTATTATTCAATTTAATTTAATTGATTTCTTTATAGCTGAAAATAAAATTAATTAAAAAAAAGTTATTTTACTATTAATTTGAAAAATATTTTACAATTCATTACTATATATAGTAAGGTTTAATATTATAACAATCATGATTATTAAGTAATTAGATTTTACAATTTTAGTATTTATATAAAATATTTTAAAAAAAATTTGTTTTATATAGCCTTTTTTATTTATTTTAAAAAATAGCATTTTAATTACAATCTTTAATAAAAGTAATGGCAGTAGAAATATCATGTATTATTTTAAATATAAAATTAATATTTTCTGGTTTAAATTAAAATTTATAATATTAAATAGATTTTTAGAATATTACTTTAAAAAGTAATTTTATTTTTAACTAACTTATACTATAATTGTTTTTTGTTATATTATATTATTATTGAAAAATATAATTAATAATTTATTAGCATTTAAAATGAAATAATCATGCAATTATAAAACAAAACTTGAAGTATTATTTTTTTTAATACAGTAACTAATGATTAGATTAAAACAAATTTACTATTATTGAGTTTTTTATACATATTATCTTTAAAAATAGATAGCTTTTATATATAGGAATTTGATATTTTAAATTTTTAACTGATTTTATTTAGAGTAATTTTATTACACAGATGTTATATATAATTTAAAAGATCACCATTCATACTATCACATCAAAAGATATCCAATAGTAGTAATTTTGTTTCAATGTGATTATTGGATGGTGAGAAAATTAAGAAAAAATCAAAAATTAAATTAAAAAAATGGTATCAAGTATAAATAATATGTAAAATTGGATTAAAACATATATTGATGCAGAATCAAATATTAATTAAATAATGAAATATATGTATTTTTTGTTTTTTTTTTAGAATATAAAAAAATATTTTTATATTTTATTATAATTTTCATTCATATCATTAAAAAAACTAACTGCTATTACTTTTGCTAAAGTATATAGAAATATAATTTATAATTTTATTCAAAATATATTATATATAAAAGTTAGTTGATGATTTGTATTATTATAGTTGCTAAAATAAAAATTCATTATATCAAAATGAATTGTTTATAAAATAATCAGTCTTTTCAAATATCTTTCTTTCCATCTGACATGAGAATCAAACAAATTTGATTGGATGAAAATCTTGTATTATATTAAATGGGCTGGCTTATGAAGAGTATTATAGAAAAATTTTTATATAATATAAAAGTATGAATTGTAAGTTTAATAAATCTTTATTAAAATTTTTATCCATTATGATTCAAATATTATAACTTAAGTAGTTTTAGCTACTTCGTGTAAATAAGTACCAAGCAGTTTAATTCCTTGAATATAATTAAATCGATCAAGTTTTTCATTTGTTGAATGAGCACCCTATAAAATTGAAAATTATTTAAAATGAAATTGATTAAAATTGCAGAAATAAATAAATACTTACATCATCACCTCTACCCATTGGAAGCAAAAGAACATTCTTATTTAATGCATCTTGGAAAGTAAGAGTAACGGGAATAGAACCTCCTTCACGTGTCATATCAGGTTTGCAATTAAAAACTTTTTCAACGGCTTTAGCCGCCGCGACTGTAAAGATAATAATTTATCAATAATACTATTGTATGCCTTGATTTAAAAAAACAGTGAACATACCAAAATTCCAGTGATTTGGACTTGCAACCCACGCTTTAGCACCATGTAAACATTCTACATGAAGTTTATTTTTACTACCCAGTTTAGCAAATTCTTCTTTCAAATATTTTTCAACATAAGCTGTAATTTTATCAGGATCCATGTTTGGAACTAATCGAATTGAGAATTTGCCTGAAACTTTACAAGGTAATACAGTTTTAGCTCCTGACGCAGAAAATGCTCCTTCGACACCATGTATAGAGAGTGATGGATAGCGCCAACTTAAAATTATAAAAATTTAGTATGTGTAATTAATAATTATTATTATTTGGTTTTTAGCCAAAGTAATTACCGGGCTTGTAAAGTTCGGGTTTCATTATCGAATATATTAGTTTGAGATTCGATAGCAGAATGAAGTTCATGTAACTTGAATTCGATTGACTTATAAGTTTCTTGTTCCTCATCTAATATTAAAAAAAAGAGTTATTATTCTTAATTTGCAAATAAAAATAATAACAATAAATTTAATTACCGGTCAATTCTGCTACGTCATCATTAACTCCAGGAATTAATATTTTTCCATCTGTAGTAACTAATTTACTGAGTAAAATAACCAAATCTGTCATAGGTTCATAAACAGTACCACCAAAAACTCCAGAATGAAGATCCCGTCCTGGACCAGAAACTGAGACTTTAAAATAAGAAATACCCTTAAGAAAGAATATAAATGATAAATAGAATATCCTTTCTATTACAATAGCATAAGTTGTATTAACTACATACGCGTAAACCATAAGTTAAGCAAGGCTTCGTTACACCTAACCAATAATTATCCGAGATGCAAACTGCATCAACGTCTTTAAAATATCTGTTAGCCTCTCGTAAAATCAAATCATCCAATCCTTCTGATCCATTTTCCTCCATTCCTTAAAATAATTCAACAAATAATTTTAAAATTTTTATAATATTTAAAGATTCTTTATTAATCTGACTACCTTCAAAACAAATTTTCAGGTTTACTGGAAATTCAACACCGGCTTTTTGATGTGCTTCAATTGCATTAAGCCAGCCAATGATTGGACCTTTGTCATCTGAAGATCCACGACCTACTAAACGACCAGTAGAATCTTCAGTTAGTTTCCAAGGATCTGAACTCCATCCATCTTCAATCAAAGCCTTTTGAATAGAAATAAATATTACTATTACTAACAAATGTATTATATAAATGAATATTTTAAAACTTGATTACTTACCGGCTGAACATCATAGTGTCCATAGACCAAGATAGTTTTTTTATTAGGATCATTGCCATAAGTACCCAACAAGATAGGCGGCAATTTCAAAGTTTTGCCATCCACCACATGAGTGCCTACATCAGCAGCTTCATAGCTAATCGTAAATAAATATTTTAAAAATTGTATCGAATAATATAAAGATAATAAATATCATACAATTCGCACACCTAATACCAAGTTGTTTGAACAACTCGATGAGCCAATTACCCATCCGGAAGACTTCTTCACGGTGACCTGCATCAGCGCTCACGCTAAATTATAATTGAAGGATATAGGGTCATTAAGATATATATAGTATTTAAATTTATTTGAAAGAATGCAAATAAAAGCTATAATTAATATTTAGAATATCATGATATATAAAGAATCTTCTCGCTTTTAAATGTTAGGAACTACAACTTTAACGATATTTTCAACGTACCTCGGAATAGCTACTGCTTCTCTCAACCTAGCAACGTAATGATCCTGGTTTTGATCAACATAGTTGAAAAAACTTTCCAATGGTGCAGTGTTTGCCATTATACCAATGCAAAAAAAAAAAAAAATAATTCAAAGTGAGCTTAAGAAACAAAATATCCGTTTTTTGTCTAAAATAGTTAGATTATCTGTATTTATTTAAAATACTGCGCCAAGATAGCATCCGGGATTATTGAATAGCCGACGCTGAAAAATATGGAAGTGCGTAACATTACACGATTAAACATTTATTTCTATTTTCTATTATATTTTACAGTCCCAAAAATTGTATATCAAAAAATTAAGATTAACACTATATAATAATTATTACAGTTAACACGTATGTTCAAAAAAAAAAAATGAATTAAACATAAGATTATATGAAACTATAAATAAGTAAATAAGAATAATTTGCTATGTTTCCATGGGAAAAGTACTATTGTTTGACGACGAATTATCGTAGTCATTATTATTATCATTTTCTTCTTTTTCATTTTCTTCATTGTCATAATCGTTCGGTAATGTCTTTGTAAGTTTCGTCTTCAAGGCAGTCGCATTACTATTTTCTTCATCATCTACGTCCTCTTCTACCAATTTATGTCCTAATCGAAGTGCTTCTTTCATATTGTAATGTTTTGCTCTAAGTTCAGCAAATTTTTTACGTTTTGCTTTAGCTAAACAAAAGAAAATCAAATTAATTCATAAGAAAAGTCTTGGTTGATGATTTTAGTATAAACCGACTTACTCTCTTCATCCTCTTCAGAATTTTCAGAATCCCAGTCGTCCTTGATTGAGTCAGGAAAATGAGCCGATGATGGAGAAACCGATGCAAATGAACCTACAGGAGAAACGCTACTAGAGCCTTGGTTACTATTACTAGAACCCAAAGCCAAACCAGGGATTGCTACAATCCAACAAAAGGTGATCAAAATTAAGAGTAATTTAAAATGACATAAATAAACTTTACAAGTAAATACAAACAACATACTTTCAAGATCAGTCATAATCTCATCTGTCTCTTGGTTGTAATGAATGTAAGGCGTTTTAGGTTCTGTGACTTTCATTGTAGAATTCTTCTGTGCTTCGGTTAACTGAATATTGTCTTCGTCCCATTTTAATCTGTAATGAAATAGCCAGAATTTTTTGTTAGTTATCATATATAATACTTTTTATGTACTAAAATTTAGTCAAAAATTGAAAAAAATGCTTGCTTTGGTGTTTTCGCTTGAAAATTTATAGATGGTTTCTTAAGAATACCTTTAGGTTTACTAGTGGACATTTTTGCAAGTTGATTAGGTTGATCAAAATTTGGGATATATATTAATCATCCTAAAATGTGGCTTAGCTTTTAATGATCACATCTTGCATATAATTTGCGTACTTACTATAATTAGGTAAGAATGTGGCGTGACTATTAGCCTGGGATCAGGTCATATAAATACAAAAATTATACATAAAATACATATAATTAAATTCTCATGTCAGATAATATATCAGCAGTAGACGAAACAACTTCCATAACCGATTCTTCAGCAAATGTACCATTTTTTAAAAAGAAATCAAAAACATCAAACAATAAAAATATCCGAAAACGTAAAAAATCTGGTACCAATGTATCAGGAGAAGAAGATAATTCTTCAGCAGTAGTAACAAAAGAACGAAAATTAGATACTTTAAATCCATTTATACAAGCTTCAAGAAAAGGAAGGCGTGTTACAAGAGAGGAAATTAGTGATGTGTATGCTGCGAATAAGTCTGCTGTCACTTCTATTCCTGAAGATATTGCTACTAGATCTGTTGAATGGGATACCGAAACTGATAGAGATGCTCAAGCTTTATTGGAAAAGAAATTGGCTGCCGAAGAAGTAAGCTTTAAGTTTTTTTTTACATTAATTAATTGGTTTACTAATTCTTTCCTTTAAATTGTTTAGGCTCTTGATGATAATCTATATAAAGGAGCGAATGCATATAAATCTTATATCAAAAAACGGGACACAGCCGCGGGGAGTGCCGTAAGTTCGAAAATAAAGTATGTTCATTTATTTATTCAGGTAACTCTAAGAATTTATAAATTCTAATATTGTTAAACTTTACTACAGAGCTGGGCCAATTCGGGCACCATCAAATATTCGTGTTACTTCAAGATTCGATTATCAACCCGACATATGTAAAGATTATAAAGGTATATAGATTCATTTTGAAATTATTTAAAAATTAATAATTGATTTCTATATATATACATTTTTTTAGAGACGGGATATTGCGGATATGGTGATTCATGTAAATTTTTACACGATAGAGGTGATTATAAGAGTGGATGGCAATTAGAAAGAGAATGGGAAGAAATGCAAGGAAAATTGAAAAAAGATCCAAATGCATTCCTTGTGGAGAGTAGTGATGAAGAGAGTGAAGAAGAAATACCATTTGCTTGTTTTATTTGTCGACAAGACTTCAAGAATCCTGTTGTTACAAAGTAATATTATTTCCATAATGGTAACTTTTCATTATCCTTATAATCAATTCTAATTCTTTTTTTCAATAGATGTGGACATTATTTTTGTGAACGATGTGCTTTACAGAATTTTTCTAAAAGTTCAAAATGCTATTCTTGTGGAGCTCCAACAAATGGAATATTTAATACTGCAAAGAATTTATTACAAAAACTCGAAGAGAAAAAGAAAAGAATGGCAGAAGTAGGAGAGACTAATAAGGAAGATGAAGAAAAAGGAGAGGGAAATGAAAGAGAAAATTCAGATGATGATGTTGATAGAGATTAATGATAATAAAGTAAAAAAATGGTAATATTTATTATTTAGTAAATTCAAATTCTAAAACTTCTATATCACCACCACGTATAACTACATGATCGTAAGTTCCAACCGGTGATTCCCAATTTTCAAACCGAAAGCTTGTTTCATTCGCATCTACTGCCTCGAATTTTCCTTTTATCACTGTACTATTTAATTTTTATTTCGAGTTAAATATTTATTTAGATAAATAATTTAATTCCAAAAATAAAATTTAACTTACTTTTCATAAAGTCGCGCTATAATATTTGATTTTCGTTTATTTGCTTCTAACCAAAAAAGCAAAGACCTTTGTCGAAGTAATGCTCTGATTTTTTGGTCATTATCATTATTTTCTTGGGAGGTTAGTAAGTCCATTGTAGATTTTTTAATGGTCAAAATTTTTGAGGCTGGTATATTATTACTACCGATCGGCAATATGCATACCTGGTTTTGAAACGTCTGATATGTGTAATATAAATTCTGCATAGATACTGTTCCACATATATAATACATAATTGTGATTGTCACCGCTTAATTCTGGCCGAACATGATAATTTCGGCCAGAGTTAAGATATTGTAAAAAAAAATTATAATTTAAAAAATTTAAATAATAGGTATGTTAAATAAATATGTTTTGATATAAATCGCACCAAATTTTGAAAATATTTAATTGAAAATTTTTACTTAAAGTAAAAAAAAATGTAAAAATCAAAATTTCATATTTTTCTCAAAAACTATTTAAATAATAGCTTTTCTAATTTTAGAAAAACTTTTTTTATTCACAAATTTACATATATTAGTTAAAAATTTAAATAAAGTAAAAAATTTTCATGTATAATAACAACCACCATCAGTGATATTTAGCAAAATTCTATATATAATATATCAGAATATCAAATACAATCATTTCCCTCTATAGTTACCCCTGTATAAGCACAACCTCTATATAATCATATTAGTTTTGGTCCCAAATTTTTATATAGTAAAATACCCTTTGTAGTTACAAATTGATTATAATTACCATCACAGCAATTATTAGTCCCGATATAATAGTTAACATATAAAAATTTCCCTTTTTATAGTCACATCATGTAATTAAATAGGACTTCAGATATTATATACTATATATAACTCATAATTTGGTTTAGTAAATTCACATAAAATCATAAAAATTTAATATAAGTATTTTAACAAATTGATATTTTTTTTAGAATTATATTTACTTCTTAATTTACTTTAATTAAGAAACATAAATAAAAATAACACGTAAACATGTAAAAAGTCTTGTGTAATTCTTTTTACATATTTGTATATATGACTGAAATAAATTTACATATCTTTACGTGACATATTGTATAACAAAGATTATATGTTTGCGTAATTTTAAAAACTATATAATAAAGCTGCAACCAGTAGGCAGTGTTGTCATTGGACATGGACATGAACATTGGACGTTCAGGACCAGACAGTCCCTGTTCATGTCCAACATTTTTAATGTCCCAAACATTTATTTGGACATTTATATATGTCATGTGATTTAAAAAATTTTTAAGATTTATAAAATTTTTATAATTTTTAATATGATAATATGTAATTAAAATATAATAAAATCATTTATATAAATTAAAAAATAATGTGTAAAACTTTTTTCTCTTTTAAATGAATTTTTATTCATAAAAATCAGATAAAAATTCATAAAATTTTATTAATAAAGAAGATAACTTTAAAATGCAAGAAATTTGCGAAATATTAATTTTTTTCTTTTTCCCAAACCTTCCAAACCTTCCATCTATCTGCGAACAAAGGTTCTTTATATAGTTTTTACCCCTTAATAATGCGCAAATTGTAACGTAATACATATCTCTATTTATAACATTAATTTTACACAATCTCCTAATTAAAGTAACCTACAATACATAAATATTTCTCAATTAAAATGGTAAATCTATATTTGCATTAACTTTAAAAAGTGTTAACAACTTCCATTTAGCATTTGAATCATTAGCAGGATGAGTAATATCATTTAATATATCACTTCTTTCATCAAATTCTTCATCAACTTTGAAATTTTTCTCACTTTCTAGCATTTCTGCCCAATCTTGAAGATTAAATTCACCTTCTGATTCATCATCTGATCCATCATCTGATCTATCACCTTTATCATCCAAATCTTTCAATTCAGTTTCTTTTTCTAAATTAATAATTAAACCATTATTATTATTATTTTCTAATTCATTTAAATTACCAGAATTATAATTATTATTAACATCATTTTCATTTACTATCATTTTAGTTGATTTTGAACTATTATTAAGATGATAATTATATGTAATATCAGCTCTTAATTTGCTCATTTGAAGAGCTTTAAATGACTATGTATATAAAAATTAAAATATTAAAATAAAATTAATAAATTAATAAATTAATAAAAAATAAAAAATAAAGGGCGTTACTATGTGGTGACCTGTCACCATGGCGACTCCTATAATTCTGGCCAAAATTAAGTGATNNGTAAAAAATTATCCTTTTTTGGAATTTTGTGTAATGCAAAACTTTGATTTTTGAGAGAAATAAAATTGCCTTTTTTGGGTTATATAATGTTATATTGATTCCAAATAAGGAAATTCTGATCGGCATTATAAAATTTGCTAAAATTAGTAGTGTGACGAATAACATATAACAAATAGGCTTTTT
>QKYT01000767.1:24344-34703 GCA_003550305.1 Glomus cerebriforme
TGACATAGAAGATATTATAGACATTAAAATTTTTATTTTTATTTTATTATATTATAATTATATTTTGTTATTTATCAATTATCGTTATTACATTATTTTAATTTTGACAATAAAAAAATGAAATTATTTACTAAATATTATGATAATACAAAGCAATTATTCTGCATTTANTATATTCTANNAATATACTTATAATCAAAGNCCNAGTGCCTTATAAATTAGTTTAAATGCTGAAACTCTAATTAAATCATATAAAAAGTATTGGCGAAACGCCAAAACAGTTTCGGTAAGTTTTAGCAGTTTCACAATTTTGATAGGTTTTGCAGTTTCAGCATTTTTTGATAATTTCGCGAAACTAGTTTTGGCAGTTTCGCATACGCCATTCAGCCAAAACCTACTATCTAGTTTCGGCAAGCAATCTTAAAAGTTATATTAAAAAACTGGTGAAACTCTGGAAAAAAGCGAAACTGCCAAACCCTATTATAATTGCTAAAACTGTCAAAACTTTGCCGAAATTATAATAAATCTATAGTAAAATTTTAATGAAACTAATTGTAGGATTTTAAAGAAGTTTAGACAGGCAACCTTATATCTTGAAATACTTCAGAAAATGCATAGTAAAACTTCTTGCTAACAAACTTTTTGTAATTTTAGTCAAGTACAATATTTTTCAAGAACTAAATTATTCAGGTCTATTCAGAAATAACATTATTACTCCTCTTTCTTGAGTATTTTCAGATAACCCCTTCCTATTTAAATTGCAATTACTACTTTTGTGAATGACATACAAATAATATAATAGATAAGCCATTTGAAAGAAGATTTACAGGATACAATAGATATTTCTAATAAATTTTTTGATATTAATATTATTAAGATCAATAGTAAAAAATTCTTTTTATTTGTTTTCAATTCTTCTTTTCTGGTTGAATAATAAAATATTATCATAGAAAATAGCATAGATACAGTTACTATATATGTTTTAGATAAAATTATGTCAGAACGAATCTTTGGTAAATAGTTCATCAGTAACAATCAAATGTATATTATCACTTTCTTGTTAATTGGCATTATTCAGATTATCAATAGTAGGATGACAAAAATCACAAATCCATTGCTTTACATCAGCTTCAAATTGGTCAATTTCCTCATCTATTATGAATTTTTGATACATTATTTTATAAAGACAATAAATTCATGCCAAAAGTATTTAATATCTTATTTTCTTATAGTAATATTGATTTAAACATAGTCAAAAAAAAAATTAGAACTATTTGCAATCTGATATAATACAAATGTCTAATCATTGAACAGTTCACCTAAGTAAATTAAGTTAGACATCTAATAATAAAAAATATATAAACTAATACTATAAATGTAGGATCAAGACTCAGTTATTAATATAATGCCTGATCTTAATACCAATGATATTTTTATTTTTTCACACATTTTATATTTACATTTTTCAAAATTAACAATTATGAATTTGCAAAATATTTTCTTATAGTTTTACATATTTTAATAGTAACCTATCTATAGAATTTCTGGAGTCTTTCTATATATTACTTAAAAATTGTCAACTTAACTTAGCTTTAACCTCTCTGATTTTTAAACTAAACTCTTCATCCATAGATTTATGACTTGCATTGTCCAATTTATATTTAAAAACACTTGGTTATATGAAGAAAATTTTAATTGAATTATCTTTTCTACTAGCAGTAAAGGCAAAATAGTCTATAGAAGACTCTAGTTTAATCTATAGAGATCTGATTTTAAAATATTACTAGTCTGATACCTTCTTACTTATCAAATTTATCATATCACACCATATTTTCTACATTTCATAGATTATTACTCATAATTTTGACAATGTTCTTAATTAACCTTAGCTTAAATTTTGCATAAAAAAAGACCTTAAAGAAAAAATTCTGGCCAACTACTTTACAATCTAACTATTAGATTGCTAATTTTATCAAATCAAAGAAAAAAGAAATGGATTAAAAGCTCATCAGGTCTTACTTAGATTTATGGAAAAATTATATCAAAAAGTTTTGACAAATGTGAGATTTTGCATTATAAACTATTTGCTTAATATAACAATCAAGAAGACTCCATTCTTAAACTTTAGTGTTATATTTCACTATCAATATACCTTTATAGATACAATAGTTTTATTTCAAATATAATTAATAACAATTCTTTTTGTATAGTTACTTTATCTAAAAGTACTTTTAATAAGATAAAAAGTATCAAAAAGGTTTCAATCATATTGGATCGCCTTTTGGATAAATCATTCTACTTCACCAAACTTTACTTCAAAGACTTAAATCATTATATATCAAACTACTCTCACTTTTTGTACAATAATTACAGTATCAGCAATCCTATTCCATATTGTATTACAGTCAATAAGATATATATTTATCAACATATAGCAGATAATTATATTCAAATAGTATTAAAGAATAATTTATTTACTCACATTGAAGATCATTATTTTAATACCTTTATAAATAGTTCATTAATCAGTATTAATAATCATATTAAAATAGGTATAAAATGGATAAATGACAAATACTGACATATTTCTTTCTATTGTAGTATTACCAATTGGCTTTCTTTTACGAGAGTTGAATTTAATGCTATTTTTATAGCAATACTTTTTATACTATCACAATTATTAGTTTTAATTTTCTTTGACAGCCAAGTTATAATAGATACTTTAAATAGTATTTTAATTTTAGATAATAATAATAATAATAGATATTTATTAAAACTTAATAATTATTCATTTATTTTAGCAATTTCTAATTTAATACAAATTAAATATTTGAATGTCTGCCTCATCAAAGTCAAAGAATACACAGGTGTGGAAAATAATGAAATCACTGACGTTTTGGTAAAGAAGGAGATCTCTGACAATTATTTTATTAAGGATTGTTTTTATTATTATTTTTAACATCAAATTCTCTAGAACTCATTATCCATTAAACAACCAATTAGATCATTTGTTAAACTCTTATACAATATACATATTGCTACCAAATAGTTTATTTATTTCAATCAAGATCTTTTTGATAATAATTATAAATTTGTATAGTGAAATACTTTATAAATTTCTTTTTATACTAGAGATAATAGTTTTTGTTTCTATTCTATCATCCACAACAGTTTTATATGAAGAGTCAAAAACTCAATTTATTACTAAATCTTATCCTTTTGATTTTTAATATCATGTAAAAAAAAGATCTAATCAAGTTCTTATAATCTATATGTTTCTTCTATCACTCTTCTCAAGAAACTTTCTATCATTTATCTAATGTTTCAATTTTAAAAACTCATGAAGTAAGATGAAGACCAAGGTGATTAACAATTTTCTATTATTCATTAATATATGGTAACCTTTTCTAGAATTAGAGAATAACTATAGAAAATAATCTAATCTTACTCTTTATTTGTTTAATCTCTTTGATTATAAGTCAAAGATTGATAATCAAGAAAAAGATTTTCTAGTTTTCTTCATGCTCCATTTGTTATATACAGAAGCTATTTTTAAAGTGCTTAATTCTATCACTCATTTCAGAATCATTATCATACAATTCTGGATAAATTAATGACTTTTTTTATTTAAGTCTTCTATCAATATATTTGGATTTTACAAAATAGGATATTCAAGAATTGGAAAATCTTATTGTCTTCTTTTTCTTCTTTATCACAATCTCTTTTCACCACTCAAAACTCAATAGAAAGAACTGAAAGTCTATCACTTCATCAGTCATATCACTATAAATGAATTTAACTGGCTACTTCATGTATACTTTTAGTGCTTTAAGATAATAGTAAATAAGTATAAAAGATAGTATAAAAAAAAAGTAAATTATTAGGTAATATAATTATAAAAAAAGTTTCTAAGATTTCTAAATATATAAAAAGGATGTATAATAGTAAACTTTATAAAAATTTAGATTTATAACTAAATTTACATAATAGTAGCATAGATTTATATAATAGATTAATTATTTTAATATAATATTAGTATGAGATCAGAATGTATTAGATAAAATGTAAGGATCTAATGTTAAGAATTCTTGATAATAAGAGCTATCTTTATAAATTTTCATATCATGTGACAAGTTATGTTTTTTTTTATAAAGTATATATTCATGTTTTATCTACATATAATAGTCATTTAATTTAAATTACAATAAATTATAATTAATTTGATTTTTTTTTCTTTTAAAACCATATAGACAATAAATTTTCATTTATTATCATATGATTAATATGATATTTGATTAATCAATTTTTATATTTTGATCACCTAACTAATATTCATAATCAGTATTCAAATTTCATGCATACTATATAGTATTGTCTAAGAGATTCCTATTTTGATATATCTCATATAAAATACCTATTTCAAGATATCAAATATGACAGGATAAATAATACATTTGGGTCTAATTCAATATTTTAAATCAGGTAAATTAATTCAGACCTGAGGTATTTTAGTCAGTGCTATATGATAATTAATGTTATATATAGTGCTCGGTAACAAGTCACCGGTCACGTGACATTAATCAATTTTAATGCGAATTTTTAAATTCAAATTACTTAATCATTACAATACCAAATTTAATAAAATTTTTTTTATTTAAATGGCAAATAAAGTCTTTAACTTTTTATTAATACTTTGTTGAATAACCTTTACTTTTTATAATAGCAGCAACTCGATGAGACATGCTATCAACAAGATTTTAGTATTTATTAACATCAATATCTGCCCACTCCTCTTGAAGTATTTCCCATAAATCTTCCCAATTTTTTGACAATGAAATGTGTGCACGTACTTGTCTTTCCAATTCATCCCATAAATTTTTTATTGGGTTGAGATCTGGACTTTGTGCAGGCTATGGAATACTATTAATCTCATTTTCTTCTTTCCAACTTTGAACTATCCTTGCAGTATGTATAGAAGCATTATCCTCTTGAAAAAAATAACTTTTCTGGTCATCTAAATTATCTATAAATAGTAACAAATAATTTTGTAATACAGTACATCAAATATATACTGCAGCTGTAACTCTTCCTTCTAATTTTACTAATGAACCAAGATTATGTTTAGTAAAGTATCCCCACACCATTATTCCTTGCTAATCTAATTTTATTGTAAAAATTAAGCATTCCATATCATATTTTTCATGAGACTACCTCCACATCCACCTTTTACCATTTTCTTTAAATAACTCAAACTTAGACTTATCATTCCAAATAATATTTTTCCACTCATCTACCCATTTTTTTCTTCTCTTGTCCAAGCAAGTCTTTTTTGCTTATTTTTTTACTTACAAAGGATTTTCTTGCACCAATTTGACCATAGAAACCTTGTTCATAAAGGTATTTTTTAAAGTCTTTTCACAAATATTTGTTGAAGCAAAATTAACAAATTCTTCATGTAATTCCTATATATTTGCTTTTCTATTTTCTTTAAGAATTCTTGTTAAATGGTGATCATCTCTTTCAGTTATTATTTGTGATCTTTCAGTTCTAGAAGGAAGAGTTTTATATTCATAATTTTTGTATGCAAAAATAACATCATGTAAAGTACTTTGAAGGTAATTCAAGACTTTACTAATTTTTCTTTCACTTATTCCACATTTTTATGCATTAACAACTTCTTTATGTTTAAAAATAGAAAGTTCTTTTCTTTTAAAAGACATATTTGAATAAGAAAAGTCTTAGCAATATGTGGCAAAAAACTGGAGGCAAATTAATAACAAAATGATCAACATAACAGGTTTTAAAGATAAACAAATAAATGATCAATAATCATGTGATCGGTGACTTCTTACTGGACACTGTACATCATTTAAAAATGACAATAAAGTTACATTCAAATCACTTGCACTTTTATTATTATTTTTTTTTCATTTTTCTTTACTAATAATTTTTGCAAAATATAATAATACTTTCTAATAATATTTTTTATAATAATTAACCAAATGTTCATGTAAAATCTATGATCTTTCTTATTTTTAACTAAAGTTACAATAGGTATATTTTACATCATAATGTTTTTTTAATATTTGTAAATTCTTTATTATATATCTATTCTATATATTTGAAAATAGTTGATTATCTTTATTTAATAAAGATTCTGTAAATATTTTTTTAGTAAAACTAAGAAAATAGACAAATAAAAATAAAAATTTTGTTTAAAAAAAGTATTTTTTTTTTATTTTTATAAAAGAAAAAAAAATGTAAAAAATAGAATAAGTTTTAAAAATTGCAGTACAATTTTTTGTATGATAAAAGAAATACAGTTTAATTAGTTTAATTTAGTTTAATATAATTTTATGATATTGCAAATTAGTTGTGAATTAATTATAATATTACAGATTAATTATTATATTATGAATTAGTTATAATATTGCAGATTAGTTGCAATATTATAGATTAATTGCAGTTGTGAAATTGTAAAAATTTAGACTTTAAAATTTGCAAAATCTGTAATATTATAATTATAATATTATAAATATAACTAGGTAATTATGATATTATCTTTATAATTAAGTTTAATATAATATAAATTAAAATTTTTATAATTTTAGTATACCTTTATTAAATTATAATTTAAGAAAATACTAAAATTATACATATTGTATATTATAATTATTTGTTTATGTCATTATAATTGTAAAAAAAATATGTACTTTCTTTATTATGAATAAGTTTTAAAAACTAAATCTTTTTAGATATCTATATATACCTGTAGTTTTATAGTAGTGGCAGAAAATAACTAGAATTATTAAATTGTAAATTTCTCAGCCAATATTTATTTTATTTATATAAAATTTTTGTACATATAATATGATACTATAGGAAAATAAAAATAAATTTTTAATGGTAATAATTTGACACCTCTTTTCAATAACATCTTCTAAACATTTTTTCATACCCACACATAAATTCAATAAGAGCTCTAGACTAAAAGCTTTCTATTCAGACTGAATTATTGACAAAAAATTATTTAACCCAACTAATTTTTTTTGTACTATACATTGATTTACCTTTTTTTCTACCTTTTTTTTCATTATTACCTATAGATTCTCTATAGGATTTAGATCAGAAGAATAGGATGGTCAATCTAGCACTTTCAGACATTGCTCTTGAAGAAGAATTGTTATTAATTTCGCTTAGTATTTGGGATCGTTATCTTGTTAACATATTCACCTTTTTCTAAGAATCCTTGTAATACTTGTAAAAAGATTTTTAGTTAAAATATTTTGGTAAGTTCCCATTCATATTTTTAATAAAGTAATGAAAACCCACAAGACTATATGCACAAAAAGCATCCTATGCATGAATTTTGAGTGAATGTTTTACAACTACACACCATGGCTTTTCTTCTCCAATTTTGTATCTTACCAGTATTGTATTCTGAAATAACTAAAATGTTGTTTCGTCAAAAAAAATAATTTTTTTCCTATTTTTATTCAGATGAGACTTTGCTCACTCAACTTTGCATTCTTTAGCAGTAGTAGTCAACATTGGTATTAAAGTTGGTATGCAAATATGATAATCTAGCTTAAAAAGATTCTCCTGAATAGTTTTTGAAGCAATATTAAGGTTTGGATATGTTTGATTAAGTGTAAAAGCAATTTTCTTACTAGTTGCACATTTTCTTGTACTGGCCAATTCTCTAAGGTGAATGCATTTTTTTGGAAACAAAAGTTTGGGTCTTCCTAAATGTAGTTTTAGTTTAATAGTACCAGATTTTTTAAGTTTTGGAATATAAGTATATAAAGTAGATTTCAGAATTTATGCTATTTCATGTAGTTTAGAAATATTACGGATTCTATTAATTCATAAACTGCTTACTAGTGATTGTTTTTTTGCTTAAAGTTAGTTTTTTTAGTATGATAAAAAAAAAGATGGATAAAAAATTTTTTTCACCAGTCTTATGACTATTTATTTATTTATTTTGTAGATTATATGTTAATTTAATAATTATGTAAAAATTAAAATAAGTTATTATTAAAAAGGAAATGATAAATCATGTTGATCAAATCACATGATATTCCAGTTATTTTTTACTACTACTGTAAAGAGGAGCAAAAGGCTTAATAAAATTATCTTTAATATACTGGTATAGCAAGGTGAGAAATAAGACTATTATTACTAAATTATATGATATAAACTTATATGTATTAAGTTTGAGAGATTTCATCTTGTTTACCTTACAGTAAAAACTACTACTTTTGTTAAAAAATTTATTATTTTTTTTTAATACTATTTCTTTATTTTACTTATATTTTTCTTATCTAATACTACACTAACTTTTTCTGATCCAAAAATATCATACATTATTTAATCTTTAAACTCTTTTCTTCTATTTTCCATCATTTTAAGATAAAATAATAATTTCTTATTTCTAGTAAATAATATTTTTTATCAAATTTACTTTAGTCTTAATAATTGCATTTATTGGTATTAGCTTTTACTTCAGTTTATATGAATTTTTTTTCAAAAACAAATGGAATTTCAAATTAATATAAAATATCAAATAAGATTATAAAGATTAGTTACTAGTATTAACTTCTAAAAATAAGAGACTAATGATAGATAAGACTATTTTTGATTATATTGAATAAAAAACTCAAATTCTTTATTACTATCTGTCTTCTAATTAAAAATAACCTTTTAAATGACATTTATTTAGTAAATTTAGATAACATATATTGAACTTTCTAAAAATCTATGATAATTGGATTATCTACTTTTATTAGTGCTCCTAACAGATCGGTTCAGATCAGATTTGATTTAAATCTGATCTGATCCAAATCCAGTCTGAACAGATCTGAACTGATCTGAATCTGACTGGATCTGATCTGAACCAATCTGAAACTGATCCAGATTTGAACTGAACTGAAGTCGAACTGATCTGAATCTGTTTCAGATCAAATCTGCGGATTCAGATCAGATCAGATTTTTTTAGGAGCACTAACTTTTATACTTTGTAAGTAATTTTTTCTTTTTCCTAAATTGATCCAGTAATTTTATAAAATTGATTATACAAATTCAGTAAAAAACTACTTTTGATTAAGTATTACAGGTAGAATGCTGTTCAATCGGGCATATACCCAATTGATAACTAAAATAATTAGTTAACATAATATATATATTAAATTAAACAAAAATTGATAATCAATAAAGCATATACCCGATTAAATACAATATAAGTAATTGGATTGACCGATTTATAGTTATTTTATTAAGTGATCATTTAAACAAAATTAGCAACCTGATTTGTAATAATTTGTAAAATCATAATATACACTAGTTGAAATAGGAATATTTAGCCTTAATGGCATTAGGCTAATATTTGACTTAAATTAGTAATAAAATACAATTTGACTTATATTTAACCCTGCAGAATAATGGCCAAATTGCATATTAATTTTTAAACTTATATTCGATCTATATTCAACCTGCAGAATAATGGCCAAATTGTAGCTTTTTTATTGTAAAATCATGGTCAAATAAAGAATAAAAATTAAAAATATAAAAATATAAATGTCAAAAAAATTTTAAAATAATAAAAAAAAAAAAAGGCTAAAGAAGAGGGAGTTTGGAAGGTAAATCATTTTAATTTGTCTTATTTAAAGCTAAAAAGTAACCTTTAAAATCAAAAATTGGTAAATTTAATGACTTATATTGAATTTATTAAATTAGCTAAATAGTATTGTTATAATACTATATTAAAGAAAAAGAGAAAAAAGAATGCATATATTTTAAGTCACATGAATGTGATTCCATAGTAGCTTAAATTAGCATATATATATATGATCTTTTTAAGTTCTTTTTAACCCTTTTTTTTTCTTTAACTTTAACAAAAATTTGTAATAAAATATTAGTTCAATAGTAGATTTAAATAGTATTTTAAAGATATTTTACATTTATATTTTACAGACGAAACTTTACTTTCTTTAGAGAAATACAGTATATATTAATATTTCAGATAGATTTGGATGAATTTTAAGTAAATTAAGTGATAAGTTTTGTGATATTTTATTACAAAATTCACCTTTTAAAAGAATCATATTAGCATTTCTATTGCATCTTTATAGCTGAATTTTAGGCAAATTATGTATTAAGTTCCATAATGAAACATTACGAAATATACCTTTTTTAAAAAATAATCATATTAAACATTTATAGTTTGAGAAATCCAATGGGAGATGAAAAATGTATTAGGTGATTTTGGATTATACAAGCTGTTTTCTTTGTTTTTTTAAGTCTTCATTTGGAAAGTACCGTATATCACGGGCCATAGTACCCCCCCTATGCATAGTACCC
>QKYT01000767.1:36668-51582 GCA_003550305.1 Glomus cerebriforme
GAATTTAGCATCTTTTTGGCTAAATACTAGCTTTTTTAAGATCTAATTAAGTATGAATAGTAGTTAAATTGTCTTTTTGAATTAAAGATGATTAGCAGTCTAATTACACCAAAATTGACCTTAATTTGACGCAGATTAGTTCATCATTCAACCTATATTTGACTTGGTCAAATTTAGGCCAAATTGTCCTATTTTGACTAGTGATATTATTATATATATATATATTCAATTGCATACAAAGTAAATACCCAATTGATAACCTTGCAGATACCTGATTGATAACCTTGATGTGCACAAATTATGCCAAAATTTGGTCATCAATTGGGTATCCTGCTGAAGAAAAACAAAAAAAATTGGGACTCATTTAGATCATTTTAGAGTATCTTAAAATGACCTAAATGAGCTCTAATTTGGTATCGTTTTACCTGTATATATGATAATTTCAAAGAAATAGGTAAGAAAAGAAGAAGAATTCTAAAAACTATATATAAAGATTATTTTAAAAAATTAGAATTTTTATATGAATTTTACCTAAAATCTTATTGGCTAAATGATTAAAAAATATAATAATATTTGTCTTACTTTTTTTTTTATATATATGTAATTTAATTATTTTAAGTAATAATTTGCAAAATATTTTATAGGTGCTGATGAATGGGCTTCCTTATATTACAATTAAGACCTCTATGACTTTACATATCCTTTTGCCAAATGGTTTTTTCTCTAGTCTTCTTTTATGACATGAAATAATAACCTTTGCTTCAACAATAATACCCACATTTTCTTTATTCACAGGTTAAAGTTATCCAATTTGTTGTTACCAGTGGATGCTATAATGGCCGAACGACATCCTAAGACTTTTTCTTTCTTCAAATGCTTATTTTGTTCTCGTGAAAGGAAAATATTATATCATCTAACGGTTTGTCCAGAGCTTGATCTCATTTGGTCTAACATACAAAGATCCTCAACCACTATTATTTTACAACAATTGGATGAATGGGTTTTTCGATTGCATGATGATACTACCATGATGAATCGTATTCTTACTGATATTAAACATTGGTTCTCCCAGTTCTTTACTACATTTGAAATAATAGATGACAATGGGAATAATGCTTTAATCTTTTATTTTCTTCACTGTATCATCAGCATTTATACATATATTTCTTTCAGATGAATTACTTGCTCTCTAAATCTGACTTACCAAATTATGGATAGATTTACTTCAATCTTTATCAAACCATTTTATGACCAACTATGGATATCACATTGTAAATTATTTAAAAAATGGGAAGTCAACAGGAATTCGAATTATTTGTCTAATAGTTTTTCTGAGTTTTCTCCCTTCAGCTCACCCATACAGCAAGAAAATCTTATACTACCATGATAATATTCCATACGATGAATTCAAGCATCCAGTATTGAATAAGCAGACAAGATTCCCACTGGTCAAAAACTGATCTATCTTACAGATATCTTACAGATATTTTATAAATATCAGGTACCCAAAATGCAGAAAATCTGCTATACATCGGGTACCCAATATGTATACTATAGAATTAAAAAATACAATTTATTAATTATCTCCTATCCAGTGATCATAAAAAGATGAAATATAGTTCATTCGATTCGTCTCATTGAGACGTATCGAATGGTACTAATTTCGCATTTCTAGGTATGATAGATGCTGAGATATTCAATAAATCGTAAAAAAATAAATAAAAAATGCCAATTTGTCAAATATCTCAACATCTATCG
Source organism: Glomus cerebriforme (assembly GCA_003550305.1). NCBI lineage: Eukaryota > Fungi > Glomeromycota > Glomeromycetes > Glomerales > Glomeraceae > Glomus > Glomus cerebriforme. The sequence continues at coordinate 38,427 of QKYT01000767.1, forward strand.
CACCTAGAAATGCGAAATTAGTACCATTCGATACGTCTTAGTTAGATGAATCGAATGAGCTATATTTTATCATTTTATGATTACTGGATAGCGAGATAATTAATAAATTGTATTTTTTAATTCTATAGTATACATATTGAGTACCCGATGTATAGCAGATTTTCCGCATTTTAGGTACCTGATATTTATAAGATATCTGTAAGATAGATCAGTTTTTGACCAGTGTCCAACAAGCTGCTATTAAAGGCTTTCAGGTGGTCCAGAATTTCGTTAACAAAGGAATTGCTCATAAAGATTTCTTCTTTAAAAAGATTCATCATTTGTCAGACAAGATTCAAAATATGTATAGTAAAGAGGTTCTGCAGTTTGTTGGCCTTTGGAAGGCTGTGGAGGGGACAAATGATAGTTTTAATATAGATAATAGTAATTGTACATTAGATAACAATCTTTATAGAGATAATAAGGTTAATAATAATTTGGACAATGTGATAGTTAATTTGAGTTATAATGTAGTAGTTCAAAATAGGGTTCCTAGACAAATAGATAGTATTACTCTAGATAATTATATGATATAGGGTCAGAAGATTTAAGGTAAAGCATAAGGGCCGCGCATACTAAAGAAAATTTGTCTTCAATTTTCACTTTTATAAACTGATAATTTTACGCGACAAGTTATATTTTTCTTATTAGAGGATATATATGTAATTTATAAAATGTATTCGTCATTTAACATTATATACAATAAATACATTTAACTTGTCTAAAAAAAAAATATTTTCTCATAGTTTTATTCATTTTAATGATAATCTATCTATAAAGTTTCTGGAGGAAATAAGTAAAAAAATTTTTTTATCAACTATTTAATACCTTAAGACTTAAAGTATATAAAAGGAATCATCATATATGAAATAAAATAAAAGTTATAAAATAACAATAGAGACTATAATAGGAATTAAAGGTAATGATATTGCAGACTCTTTAGCTAAATTAGATGTTAACTCTGACCTCTTCTTGGATGTTCATCCTTCTTATTATTGAGCTCATCTTACTCACTCTATTATTTGGAATGAGGAAATGCCTATAGACTTTAATCTGTGAAAAATTTTAAAAATTCTGCACAACATTTCTATAGGTGCAGAATGGATTTTTTTATATTACAATAATGATCTCTATAATTCAACCTATTTTTTTGCCAAATGGTTTTTCTTATGATCTTCTTTATGACATGCAATAGTGCTTCTAAAAAAATCTGATCCGATCTGAATCCGCAGATTTGATCTGAAACGGATTCGGATCGGTTTTGCAAATTTAAGATCCGTGGATCCGATCTGAAAACAAATAAATCCGATCTGAATCCGATCTGATCGGATCAGATCATGGTACAAAAAAATCTGGATCCGATCCGATCAGATTCAGATCTTCATATATTAAATATGATAAATAAAAAAAAAAATTTTTTTTTTTTATTTTTATCTTTTTTTTTAGAGACTTTAGAGACGGAACCTGGACGACCAAACGAACAGTTCCTGAACGAACTAAAGGTGAGTTCGTTCTTTTTTTACTTTATTTTTTTTTAGGGAAAGTAATTAACGTTTCCTTTTCTCTTTTTTTTAGGAAACCAGACGAACAGACAAAGCCGAACGACTGGGATCTTGGACGAACGTAAGTTCGTTCTTTTTTTTTACTTTATTAATTATTAGGGAACGTAACTAACGTTCCCTTTTCTCTTTTTTTAGGAAACCGGACGAACGGACGAAGCCGAACGAACGGAACTTGAACGAACGAACTAAGAGGTTAGTTCGTTCGTCTCTTTTCATTTTTTTTTACTTTCAGGGAACGTAATTAACGTCTCCCTTCTCTTTTTTTTTAGGAAACTGAACGAACAATTAGATTCAGATCGGTTCAGTTTCAGATTTGAATCAGTTTCAGTTCGGTTCAGTTTCAGATTAATTAGATTCAGATCAGTTCGACTTCAGTTCGGTTCAAATCTGGATCGGTTTCAGATCTGTTCGGATCAGATCCAGTCAGATTCAGATCAGTTCAGATCTGTTCAGACTGGATTTGGATCAGATCAGATTTAAATCAAATTCGATCTGAACCGATCTGTTAGGAGCACTAACATGCAATAACAATTTATGTTTCAACAGTGATATACATAATTCTTTTATTCATAGGTTAAAACTTTCCAACTTACTGTTACTAGTGAATGTTATTATAGCCAAAAGAAATCCTGCGTTATACTCCTCATTTAAATGCTTATACTATTTTTGTGAAAAAGAAACATTATACTACTCAACTGTTTGCCCTACTCTTGATCATATTTGGTATAACATTCACTTATCATCAATTAACAGTATCATGCAACAATTGGATGAATGACTCCCAAGAGTTTATAAAGATCCCAATGCAGCTCAACTTATTATTGTATTAATCAAAACTTAGTTCTCCAACTTTTTCTCTTTTTTTTGATATAGTTGATGATAATGGAAACAACTCTTTACCATACTACCTATTATGCTCCATTATTAGTACTTTCACTTATGACTCTCTTAATCAAATTATTCATTCATACAATATAATGTACTAGATAATAGATAGATTTATATCAATTTTCATTAAATTCTTTTATGATCTTCTATGGATTACAAGATGCCAATTTTTTAAAAAATGGGAAGTGAATCATTTACATTCATTCACACTTCAGATTGTAGCAGATAATGATCTTTCCGTTAAACTTTTTAACAATTATTATTGCAACGATATTTCTTATGACAAGTTCAAATACCTAGTCTTGAATAAGCAGATAAGATTTCAATAAGCTACTCTTAAAGGCTTTCAGATGGTTCAAAATTTTATCAAATCAGATGTTTTTCATGATGATTTCTTTTTCAAGAAGATTCATCGTCTAGCTGACAAAATCTAAAGTGTTCATAGTAAAGAGGTTTTGCAATTCATTGGTCTATAGAAGGGTACAGAGGAAATTAATAATAAGGAGAAATTAAGTAATAGTAGTTTTAGTTTAGATAATTATTCTGTTTGTATTAATAATTTAGATAATAGTTTAATTAATTTGGGTAATTATCAATTAAGGAATATAAATAGGACATATAGACAAGTTAATTGTATTAATCTAGATAATTACAAGGGTACTGGATCAGAAGATTAAAGGTTAAGCATAAGGGCTATTCACGCCAAAGGAAATTTGTTTACAATTTTTACCCTTACAAACTGATAATCTTGCATGACAAGTTACATTTTTCTATATAGAGGATGTATACATAATTTATAGAATGTATTCGTCATATAACACCTTATACAATAAATATGTTTAACTTGTCGAAAGGAAAAAAAACAATAGAGACCATAATAATAATTAGCTACAAATCAAATATTTAGATACCTTTATTTTTTCTATTTAAAGTAGCAAATATAAAAAAGAAAATAGCAAGCTGTATTTTTTTAAGAATTATTTAGATAGAGATACTTAAAAAAGATCAGAAAATGAAATTAAATTATAAAATCAAAAGATTACAAATATTAAACTAGCTAGCTAGATTATTTTTTCTATATCAATATATTAGAAAAAGTTCACTTTTTATTCAAGTTTATGCTTAACTCTGTAAAAAGATTAATATTTTTAAAGAGACTTTATGCAAAACTAACTTATAAGTCTACTAAAAGCAATTATAAGTCTTATAATTTATCTTGTACAATAGAGAGTGTCTTAGAAAACTAACCAGTTTTTCAGTATTAATAGAAAAAAAAGAAAAAAATGCTTTAATATTTAATTTTAAAATTATATAATAAAATCTGATAAAAGTTATATATATTTTTATTAATAATATAAATTTGCAATTTTAAAATGCAAATTGTAAAGTATTTTTTTTTTTAATAAGAGGTTTTAAAGATATTTATTAGATATTTATTTATGATTTTAATAAATTATAAATTTCTGTTTATCTTTTATAAATTCTTCTTACTTTTTAAAATAAAATACGATTTGTCAGTATATCATTACTAATAAACTATTAAATAATCAAATCAATCTTTTATTTTATTACTAAAATATTATATATAAATTTTGTTTTATATAGAATAGTTTATAGATTTTTTAAGCTATAAAAAAAAAAAATAAATTTTAACTATTATACTATATTGATTATTTTTTTAATTAAACTTATTTTATTAAGCTAAAACTTGTTTTTTTATGAAAATTACAAATGCAAAGTATTAATATAAAAATAATGTAAAAATATATTATTTGATTACTTTCTTACTAAAAGTCTAATAAATTTTTTTAATAATAAAAAATATTTTTAATTTTATATTTTTAGGATTAATAAAAATAAATTATTATATATTTTTACTTTATTTTAATTATTACTATTATTTAATAATTAAATTTTATGATTTATTAGTTAATTATAATATTTTTTTAAAAATTAAAGATTCTTTTCTTTAGTTTTTATATTTTAAAGTAAGCTATTAAATAAAAATCATATTTAATAAATAATAATTATATCTAAATAAATTATAAATAAATTATATAATTAGATAAGTATAGGTTTTTTAATAAAATTAATAAAATTTGTATTAAGTAAAAATATATTAAAAATTTTTTAATTATTTTTTTTTTAAAAAAATTACTAAAAAACACATGATTGCAATTATAATAATATAATTTATAAAATTAAACATTCAGAACTATCATTATTCACTTAACACTTTTTAACTAATGTTACATTAAAGAAGTTATAATCCTAAAAAGGATATACAAATAATGAAAAAAGTAAAAAAATTGATTTTAGATTTTATATTTTCATCTTTGTAATTGATCAAAATAAAAATCAAGTAAACAATGAAAAAATATTAAAAAAAAAATCGAAAAAAAAATAAAAAATAAGAAAACATTAAAAGAACAAGAAAATCATTGAAGAATAAACAAATCAAAGGACTTTTTTTTAAAATACAAATAAAAGAAATAAAAAGAAAAGAAAATTTTTTAATGAAATGATAAAAGACTAGAATAACACTACAGGTTGACCAACAGAATTTTAAAAAACTAAAAATACCTACCTTTTTTTGTACATGTATTGTACACGAAAAACGAAAATCACTAAGTTACACAAAAACAATAACTGAAACGTAAAAAAGGGATAAGAAAAATTACACGAAATAAAGGGGTATTTTTATGATCAAATAAAAAAAAATTGTCACTAGATTACTTTCCCCCCCCTATACATTACTGCTAGCTTCAACATTTTGTCTTTGTTCTTCCATAAGATAAGACGGCATCATATGGGCTTCACTTTCCTGATCATTGCCCATATTTTGTTCTTGTTGTGATGACACTTTATATGTCATATGACCATCTACATGACTATTATCTTCTGAAGATCTATAATATTGCTGTGGTGGTGCTTGTTGATAATGAACTCCTGCACCAGGTTGATAAAGATGAGCGGGGACTGATTGATAATGGGAAGGATGTTGCATAGGTCCCTATGTAAAAAAAATCTAGATATGAGAATATTTCGTTGCAAAATAAAAACATAATTTCTCTATATAAACCCCACACTTGGTTCCTTCTTATGGCCATATTTACCCATATTACCTCCACATATTGTTGTTGATCTAAAGTCATCATTGGAGACATCGTGCTAGAACCAGTTACACCTGTTGAAGGTTGAGTTGGTTGGACACGAGTAACACCAACAGATTGATCCTTAGATGAAGAAGCAGTCCAAGCTTGTTGAGGAACATAGCCCGGAGGAGCAGGAGGTGCACCATATGGAGGTATTATAATAGGTTGAGGATGCCAATATCCCGGAGGAGGAGTGAAAAATGCAGGCTGAGCATTTGGGATAAAATTAGGATCCATCATCGGCGGTATTTGCGCACCATTTTGAGTGATCATAGTTCTAAAGGGAGAAAGAAAAGGTTTCATAAATTACACCAATATTTAATAAATTTGTTTAACAATTAAAATACCTGTCTTGTCCTTCTCCAATAACACCTTGGCTATCAATATTTAATGGTTGGGTTAATAGAGGACCAGACATATTTGAATATGTCGCGGAAATTGTTTGGGGCGATTTATGGAATTCAGCAAGTAACCGTTCTCCAACAACTGGCTCAACTTCAGTACCATCACGACTGATTTTAACCTCGCGATTTGCATTCCACGGATTACGAAGTTGACGTGTACGAATAAAAGGAAGCTTTTGACTAATTACATATATAAATATTATTAATACTATCCATACAATATTCATTTAGTAATAATAACATACACTTTGATCCATTCTACTTTAAAGGTTGTTCCCCAATTCCTAGATGGAACAGAGTCATCTTCACAATCTTCATTCTCTTCATCTTGCTTTTTTCTCAACTTCAATTCATCCTGATTTGGTGAAAGACGCGACGAAGAAGCAGCTAAAGCAGCTTCATCGATCGGAGTCCATTGTACTGTCTCGGTTGTCTCCTTACTAATCGGACTCAACATTCTAATAGTAATATTTAAATAATAATATTAACGCAAAAATCATAAAATGATTTTACCAGGATTTTTATTAACCTGCCTTGCATAACCGTAAAATTCTCCACTCTTATTAGCACTGAATATGAGGTATACATTCTCGGCACTCTATAATAATGTAAAAAAAAACATTTAATTGATACATAATGTTTTATTTTACAATTATTAGAAATCTACCTTAAATGCCTTATTTAAGGCTGCTTCGTTATGAGGTTGCGTTGCCCAATAACCACTCTTAACAGAAATGTCAAGATCATCTTGAGTTAACGATTTGAGAATGAAATATCTATTTTGTGAAGATGGTTTTAAGGAAGAAACAGAAGAAGCTGGAGACATGGAAGCAATAGATGATTGTCGAATACGTTGACGTGGTGGCAAGGATGACCGGCGAGATCTAGTGGAAGACGCGGTTGATCCTGCCTCTGAGGGCGTAGGGGGCGGCGTATTTTCCGAAATCAAATCAGATAAGGATTCGGTTTTCAATTTCAAATCAGCAGGTGTTTGCTGAGAGTTAATTGTTAAAATTAATTTATAAAGAAAGTTGGTTTGAAATAAATAAAAATTATGATATCTACCTTCCTTGGACGACAAACTAATTTAATTCCCTTAAACTCTAATGAATTAGACATAAAGTGAATAATAAATTACATGTGCAAATATGACCTAAACAAGCTAGTTTTTATCCCGAAATCTTACCCATATCATTGTATTTATGTACAGCTTCCATAACAGCATCGTAAGTTTTGTAATTCACAAATGCACAATTGGATTTTTTAATGTGAAACACACTCTGAATATAATGAAATTCATTAGAATAAATTAAAAAAAAAATATATATATATATATATATTCGATTAATAAATATGATTAAATAATTACCTCCATATTTACATCCGCAAAAAATTCTTTTAATTCATCATAAGTGGTTGAATCAGGTAAATTTCCAACCCAAAGAGCTTTATCCAATTGTTTAGGTTTCCTTTGTATTCTTGGAGAATGTTGGGGACCAAATTCTGGAGTTCTAACTTGATCTAGAGAACTTCTACGAGATGAAAACCCAGAATCACCACCAGCACTAGAAGGATTTAGATATCTTGCGGGGAGAGACTGGTGGGAAATTAAAGGTGAAGGACTATGATAAGGCGGAGGATGCATTGGAGGAATAACAGGTATTTGATGATAAGGATAAACATTTGATCTAACAAATGTTTGTTGCGCTGAAGGAGGAATTTGATGAGGCGGCCGTCCAAATCTGTTGTACTGAGGATCATAGAAGTATTGTCCATTATTTGGAAAAAATGGAGTAAAATATTGGGACGGAACAGGCATAAAAGGAGTGCTTGGATTCATATTCGGATATGACATTTGAGGCGTTTCTTCGTAAATTTGTGATGGCATATTGATACCATTAGAATACGTTGCATTTGTGGAAGTTGTAGTACTTGTGTTCGTGTTGTTTGTATTGTCCGGATTTGTGTTATCAATATTATTGTTATTATCGTTATTTGAAGAGGATGATGGTGACGATGGTGGTGAAGAGGAAATACTTGTATTTGTTGTGATAAGGCTAATCGAAGAACTAATCGGAGTCGAATTATGACGTTGATGCATAGAATGTGACTTCAACAACCTTTGTGAATTATCATTCATACTTTGTCTCCGAGGAATTGAAACACCATTTTCTTGGAATGGATCATGACCAGTATCACCACCACTTATATTACTATCATTATTAAATGAAACATTAGAATTTTCATCTACTCCGCCAGAATTAATAACATTAGAAGCTGTAGTTGATGTGTTTCCGTTATTAGCCGATTTGTTATTATTGATAATGTCTTTGCCTGACACGCTTTGATAAGCATTGTTAGACTTTAAAATGTCTTTATTTTTGTCTTTTTGTTGCTTTCGCCCTAAATTCATTTTTATTTCTTGACTAGACTCAGCAGTTAAGTTTTGCTCATTTTGTGATTGTTGAGCCTGAAGGCTAGGATGAGACGCGGACTTTTTTGGGGCAGTAGTAGAAATAGGAATTTCTCGCGATTCCCTATTTGTTGAGGTTGTCTGTTGCGAATCCGCTACAGTCACTTCCTCACGAGACATTTTTATTAATTCGTTGTTTTTATCACACTTTCTTTTTTTTAATTACCGTATTAAAACTAACTGCCCCGTTTTCGCTTTAATGGTTAATTACCTTTTGTACACTTTTTTCTTTTGATATGAACGTAAACAAATAAAACAAAAATACAACTAAACTAAATACAACTAAATTCTTCTATACCAAAATAAAATGTATACGATGACTTTTCAACAAAATGGTACAAAAAAAAAAAATAATACAAAAGAAAAAAAAATATTTACAAAGAAAAAAAAAAGAGAAAAAAAAGAGATTCAAAAGAGATTTGTGACTAAAAAAAGTCGTTATTTAATGGGATATAAAAATGAAATAAGTTCAAAGTTGAACTTTTTAAAAATTTTAAACTAAAGAGAGGTTAAAAAACTATTATTTTTATAATAGGGCACGGGCTAGCCAGTGTACTGGCCGGAAAGAAACAACGCTCATGAAAGAAAAGGAAAATTTTTTTTTTATTTTTTGAAGTTCATTCAATTGATTTACAGTAGACGATATATAAACAAATTATAGTATAAAATATAATCATAAGTAAAATCTTTTTGAAATTAATTCTAAAAATTCGCGACTGAAATTCACCCGAGCAATCATTCGATTTTATTATTCTAAATAGAATATGTTGTTTGATTATTAAGTGACCAAGAGAGGTATAGTACTATTAAGTATTATAAAATAATTTAATAAAATTTTTCATTTAGTTTCTTTTTTAATAACAGAAAAAGTTATAAAAAAAACAAGTTATGAATATTGAATAGGTTACTCAATAAAAACAAATATATAAAAATACCAGAATAGAATATTCTTAGGGAGAGAGATACATTGCATTCATTATTCATTTTTGCTGTTAAAAAAAATTAGGTTTATTTCTAGGTTATTCTTCCTAACTGAAATTTAGACACGTCAATTAGTTGTATCACAAATAATTAAATTTCAAACATAAACAGAGCTAACAGAGCTCCCGCAATTATTTCCGTATTATGAGATAAGAAAAATGGGCCCGTGATTTGTTATTTGCTACTTGTGCTTGTACTACGAAGCTGATAGAACAGTATGGTCGATTTTCCCCGCATATAACTATTTTCTGCGCCACAAACATTTTTTTCTAAACTTTGTGTAAATGTTTACACATTAAGATTTAACGTAATGTGTTTAATGTGACACTCATCGAGTCTTCCTAAAATGACTAGATAGTTATATAATATATCCCAATTCATAAAAAAAATTTCAGCAATTTTGTGTATCATTATCACATGGCTTTTCTAACCTTTATCAGATGGCAAAAATTAACAATTTAAAGTCCAAGTTCCCGACTGAAACAATTCTTCATCCACGCTTGGGTGTGGGTGGTTGGTTGGTGTCTAATCCCCATGCGAGCATCCATATTAGTACGAGTCCCTCTTTTTTCAACAAGATTAATCCTGTTAAATCACACTTTAGGCATTCTTTTTTGTGAGATAATTTGTGCGTCATTTATCAAAAATCGTCAAGAATAAAATTTATTATAAAATCACATGCCATATATTAAAGATTTCCCTCTTGATGTGCATGATAAGCTGATTGTTCGATTGTCCTAATAACATAGAAGAAAACATCACACAGGTAAAAAGGTGATAATAATAAGGAAGATATCCCTGACAATCGAGTTAGGCAGTAAATCCTTTGGTACGACCGCAGTTTTTATTGATGACGAAATGTCTCGAAAAAATGCATTTCTTTGTGTTTCATTATTGAATTTTTTTTATTTTCGCGTTGAAATAACCATCATTCGGAGGGATGTTTCACATAACTCGCCTCTACAAATAAAATAGTCAAGAATCAAATTCTTTTATAAAATAACTTCTAACCAATAAAGAAAAAATTTTCTTACTGTTTTTTTCTTTATTCATTTCCTTTTTTTGTTTCCAGTTCAAATATATGGCCGTCTCAATAGCAAATTATCCACAAACCAGCGAAACGTCGAATTTGACAGAATATGACGATGAAAATGTTTCTTTAGCCAGTTTTCTTCCTTCACATACTAAACAGGCTTTACCACGACTTCCTGTTACCGTTGTACCGGAACAAAATGAAAGTGTAGCAAATAAAAATACTCATTTTTTCAATAAAAGTAATACTTTTCCACGTTCCGTACAGCGAAACTCATCCTCGACAAATCGTCATAGTGTACCTTCACAACAAATAAACCGTAGTAGTACTAATAGGTCTCCTGTTAAAATGCGAAGGGCAGTAAGTTTTAGTGAAAATTCAGTTGTACGTAATAGTAGGAGTAATAATAATAATAATAATAATAATAGTAATAATAATAATAATAAATATAAAAATAATAATAATAGTAATAGTTTAAATACAACAGAAACAAAGAGGAAATCTACACCTTCATTAATTATTCAGATACCTTCGAAAGTAGATAAAATTGATTCTCCAAGATCTTCTCCAAGGTCTCCAAAAACTTCTCCAAAAGAAAAATCTTTACCAAAGGAAAAATCTTGTCCTGAAGATTCTCCAAAGTCTTCGACAACACAACATCATCATATAGAACAAAAACAAGAAAAACTAGATAATAATAAAATTGGAATGTCTAATAATAATCAAGATCAAAATGAAAAAGAATTAAATAAATCATCATCTTTTGATAAAAGTCATAGACATACTTTTTCAGTTGATTATACTCAAAATCAAAATAATAGTATAGAAATTAGTAATGTTGAAGATCCTCAATTAATTAGTAATAATAATTCAAATATTAATTCGCAAAATTCAAAATCACAATCGCATAATCGATCATTTTTTCGGCATAATGTTACATTAAATAATGGTTCAAGTACTGATCTTAGAAAATCAATATATAAAGAACCATCTTTTACAAAAAGATTAAGAAAGGTTTTTAGTTTAAGCAATATTAAACATGATGATAATAATTCTACTAGTACAAATTCTGCCATTTCGTCAGCTTCTAGTCCTAAATTTTCTTCGGTTCGAGGCAAAAAATCTGATTTCAATAATGATAATAATGATGATAATTCATCATCTAATAACAACGATAAAGATGATAATGTGTCGGTATCATCAGTTTCATCTAATAGTGATAGTGTACGAGATAATAACAAATCTTATTCTCGTCGTCGATCATTAATCGATCTTTTTTCTAAGAATGAAAAGAAACGTAACAAACAGGATAAAAAAAAACAACAGCGACAACAGCAATTGTTGTCATCACCATCAGAACCATCAAATAAACAATCCGATGATAATAAAAGGGATGATTCTATAGATAAAATGAGGGAAAATGAAGATGGTAACGAACGAGTAGACAATGATCCTAGTAAGACAGGTAAGCATATAAATATAATTATACAATTTGATATATATATATATATATATATTATATATCGAAGATAAAATTTTTAAAAAAACTAATTTTTTTTTTAAAATAATAATAATAATAATAATAATAATTCACCAGTATCTATTCCTTTATGGTTACATTCTTTAGATAACGATGATTCTCAAGTAACATCATCAAGTCCGTTTAAACAACAAAATTCTACCTCGCCTCTTTGTAATCAATTTCGTATAAATAAATCAGAAAATCTTGATAATGAACAAAAGAACGATTCATCAAACCTATCATCATTGCGGCCATCTTCGTTACCAGCTTCTCCTAAGAAAGAAGAAACTCTTTCATTGACATCATCCAAAACCCCAAGACGATTGAGCGTTCCCGCTAATGCTAAATCTGATAAGAAGAATAATAATCAAGTCGAACCACCTTTTGCTAATTTAGGTGCAGCTCGTTCGGTTCCCTCTCTTGTTTTGCTTAGAGATACTGATGTGCCAACCGCTCCTTCTACACCTTCTCTGAAAAAACTTCAATTTTCTTCAACTATTCTTGTTCATGAAACTTGGACACGCGAAGATTATGATCGACGTGGTGATCAGTCTACTTGTAACAAATTAACTCCAATTCTTGCTCAAAGAATTAAACAAGAATTAAATGATTACAAAACAGCCGAAATGCAAGTTCACGAAGATAGTAAGAATAATACTCATTTCTTTGTTTAAATTATTTACAAATGCAGGAACAATCTTAAGCTATTAATACTGTTGAACAGTTAAGGATTAGCTTAGGTATTGTATTCTTTTTGATTTTTGAATTTTTTCCTTTTCACTGCCTTTTTTTTTACTTTGGTAATATGAACAATGGTAAATTACAAAAAATGTATGATAACTCTTTTTTAAGTGTGGGGGTGTATTTATATATATATATATATATTAGAATTTTTTATTGTATTTTTCCATTTAATATCTGTTATTGTATTTCTGTTTTTATAGAATTTTTTTGTTTTTTTTTGTGGATGGGATATATAGATTTTGATAGGATGAAAAATATATAATTTTATTTATTTTTATTTGTAATTTGAAATAATCACATTGTGATTACAAAGAATTTGATTAATAAGTGTACAAATCACATGATGATGTCCTCC
>QKYT01000768.1:16414-31923 GCA_003550305.1 Glomus cerebriforme
ATATATTTTTCTCAAGCTTCTTATAAACTAGTGGAATAAGTGACAAAAAAATCCATCGGTGTATACATAATACCGATGGGATAAATCATAGTATTATGATATAATTATTATTTTAATTAATGATACCTAATACAAGCAATGCAAACTAACCAAATTAATCGAATAAAAAAATTATTTTTATCGCAAAATATTGTGTAGCGTCAGTATGTGGTGTAATTAATAAATAATTTAATATTTAGTCACTCAGTAATAATCGTGTATAATTTTGACTGTATATTAATAAATCACAAATAAATTTCAACATATAAATACTCTTCCTTTTTATTTCTCTTCACTTTATTTTCACTTTGCTCTCTCTATTAATTGATTATTACATTAAAAAATGTAATATCATCAGTCTGACAATATTAAATAGATAAATAATATGAAAAACGGAAAGCTTTACAATTTAATTACAGCAATAAAATTAAATGAAGATTATTTTCTATCAAGTAAGTTAAATCAGCATTTGCATAATCTTTATATAATTGTATTTCATTTTTTTAGGATTTGAAATGGATAAGTTTCTAGATTTCAAATGTGATTTTTAGTAGATAGGTAAGTATCACCCTATAATCTACCACTTAGGATAGTTTCTACCTTTACCCGAAAGTTACTAGTGGTGGTAGGGTAAAAGGAGGCTTTCCACTAGGGCTATTTGTGACGACCTTGGTTCATTGGAAACGTGATGAACCCATAGCATATGCCCATGTCTCCTGGCTGGTCTTGAAGGTTGCAGCTTATTTATGATTTAAATTAGATTAGTTTATTAGATGAATTATCAATTGAAATTTTCTTGTGAATAATATATAATGAAAAAGATATGATGAATTAAGGTGAACAAATTTACTTTTTTTTTCCTCTGTTATTTTAGTAGTGTGCATTTATCTAGTCTAAAGAAGCTAAAATATATGTAATATCTTTGTTCTTTTAATTAATGTCTTTAAAATCATTTATTAATCAATAAAGTATTAAATAATAAGTAATCAATATATTTTTTATGAATTTATTGTAAGAAGGATTTAATTTATGAATATTATAATTATTAGCTGCTTATGAAAATTAAACTAATGCTATATATATATTTAGAATATATTAGTGAAATAATCATTTTAAATTAGTCTAATTTATTGAATTATTCTCAGCTCTATTTACTAAATAACAACTTTGACTAATATTAAAAAATAAAAAAAAAAATACTTTTTTCCATCCAATATATTATATAGCAAGTAATTTTCAGAACTGCAGGATGTACTGTTATATCATTTGAAACTGACAATTGAAACTGACAAATATAAGGTAATATTTTATAATTTAAAAACACAAAAATTTATAATGATAACTATCATTTGCTACCATTTCTTATTCAACCAAGAAATATAAGAAAAAATTTATTTATAGATAAATTTCATATTATTTATGGCTTTTTAGTCAATTTCTTTGAATCATAACATATTATTTTATACTGGAATCAAATATATAGTTAATTCTAAATAATAACTAATTATTAAGTCAAGTGAAAAATAATGAAACCCCACTAAAAATAATATATTATTATGTAAAACAAAATTTCTGGTACTTAATGTATTTATATTTTTAAAATCTTCAATAAAAAATAAAAAGAAAAATACTGTATAAATAATATAAAAATAGTTCTTCAAGTTTCGTATTCTTTGCATACTTTTGTTTAATAAAATTAAAAATCACATGAAATTTATATATTTTATAATAATTCATACAGTAAAAATGATATATTTATTATTATTTCTCGTAATTAACAAAAGCTTTTTGCATTAATATAGCAATATTTTTTTAATTCTCTTGATATCATAATTGTTTCTAATTTACAATCTTTTATAATTTAGTAAGTACATGAATCATAGTTGGTCTATTATCTGGTACATTCTAAAAATATTTTTTAAAATTAAATTAACAAAAATCGACGTTTCCCCCTTGATTATTAGATAATGATGTAAATCTAAATCTTCTATTCTGAAGATTTTATTTCTTTTGATGAAATTTCAGCTTATAATCTAATTAATTAGTTTTCTCTATTTGGATTAATTGATTGCTTGATCATTACTTTCCTTATAAAATAGCTTTTTTTTTAAATAATTTTCTCAATTTCTATTTTAATATTTAATTTGAACCATAAAATTAACTGTACAATAAGTTTTTAATTTGTTAATAAGGATTTACCAAGCATTAGAAAAAATTTTTTAAAACACAAAATCCTTATTGTTACTGTCCAATAAAATATATGATTGAAGAGATTGATTTCCTTATACGAATCTAATTTTAATA
The DNA here is from genome assembly GCA_003550305.1 of Glomus cerebriforme. Lineage (NCBI taxonomy): Eukaryota > Fungi > Glomeromycota > Glomeromycetes > Glomerales > Glomeraceae > Glomus > Glomus cerebriforme. The sequence goes on from QKYT01000768.1 coordinate 18,758, forward strand.
TTTAGATTTTAGGATTACAAATTATGTTAATTTTAATTATCATTTGAAGCTAAAATCAATGAAAAAACAGTACCTTATTTTTTAGAACTTTAAAATTTGGCCGAAAATAAAGACTATTTTCTAATTCCAACTTAAATTATGTACTAGAATAAGGGTTGTATATGTTAAACCAAAAATCAGCTTGGAATGGTTTGAAATATCTAAATAATTAATAATTATTGTCACAACATATATAAAATATAGTTTATGTTGTAATGGAATCAAAAATCAGAACAATCATTTATTTATCATCATTTATCCTGAATATTTTAAATTTAGAAAACTTTATTTTTTCAAATTTTCAAGATCATAATATTAGATGAAAATTAGTTATACTGTATCTTGAATTATTCTCTTTTAAATTTTGGAAAATGAGAACCTTTTAATTTACAGAATCCTATAAATATATGTTTACAATTATGAGTATGTCAATATTAAATACGAATTCATTGATTAACTTACAATTTCAAAATTATGTAATAATTTAAAAAATTTTTTTTCATAAAGAATTTATGGAGAAGGAAAAATCAAACTATATTTGTTCTCTTATAGCCTGAATTATAATAATATGATGCATCTTCGGAAAATTCAATGCTAAATGGTAACTTACTGCCTTGTGAAATTTTCCCCGGAGTGTACAGTAGGAAGTGCCAGTCCCGAGCTTAGTGACAATGCCATGTAAATAATCGAAATCATCATCATTCTCCCGCTTTCGTTTATTTTTGTTCGTTTGGAATGAGCTTTCAAGCTGGACGATATTCTGAGCGAATCCCTCAACTACATTTCGCTGTGGTTTATCCTCTGTAACACAAATAAGGTTCTCAGCTTTCTGAAACGCAAGTATGGTATTAGTATATCCTCGAAAAAAAAAAAATGCCAAGAAATTTGCGAGACATTATGTCCCGGAAAAAATTATCCTAATACCTTGATTGCGAAATCAACCCGTCCCGTGCTTTCATCACCTATTACTTCATATTCAGGCCTCATGCTGAGCTCTTCCCCTGTAGAATCCCTTGTAATATTATATTGATTGCGGTATGAAGAATAGCCACGACGTACTCATTGCGCATGGTTTCCTAATCTGACTAAAATTTCCGCCATACAGTGCTCGAAGTGCTTGTCAGACTCTTGAATTTCGTGGGTTTGTAGAGAAAATAGTGGGATAGTGTCCGACCATTAGAGTCAATACCGTATTTTGCTAACACCTCACTCAAACTCTTGTACGAGGCGAACGCACGCTTCGGCTTTTCTTTGAGGGTCTTGGCCTCTTTTGCGAGAAGTGTTGCTGGTCCTATCTTCAAACCACACTCCTTAAAATCGTCCTTGGTCATGTCGAGAAAGGAAAGGCCGGTAATTTTTTCGTTGCGGAGTATTCCCAAGTCATCGTCATCGAGCTTGAGGTTCTGCTCTTTCAAAAAATCGATAAGGGTTTCTGTATCCCAGTTCTCAACCAAGTAAGAGTCGTGTTCAGCTGTTGAGGTAGACATAGCGCTTTTTATATGGTTATTAGGCTCGGACAAAAAAAAAATAGTGTTACGTTCCGGAGTGAGATAAAAATTTATTTCTGTTCGGCGTTAATATAGGTTTTTATGTCGCACAGGCATTGCATCATTCCACGTGACCGTTTCTCATATACATTCGATAAAATAATAATACTTTTTATTTATGAAATAAATCGTTGCCGGAAGCCGGCTTACATTACATAAAATTGTGACTATATCGCTACATGATAATGAAATATAGATAAAAAATTTTCTAACTATTCGTTAGGGAAGAATTCGGATATGGATACGGTCTTCATCATCAGGCGTCTCGTTAAAATAGGAAAAATCCTATCTTCTGTTCGCATAGGCTTCTCCTCAGGATAAATTTTGCGGAGGAAGTCGTTACGATTGATTGACCCCAGCTTCTTTCTTACTTCTTCTTCAAGATCAGAGACTTTTTTATCCTTGGAAATCTCAATCGCGAAAGTATATTTTTATTTCCGGCATTACGATAGCGGAAGTTAAGACTCACAATATCATTATCTGCGCTGGTAGACAACTTGTTTTCCTAAATACAAGGCTCATAGTGAGAAAATGTCGCCCGCATTGTAAACATAACTTCTGGCATATTCATACCTTATTTGCGTTATTCTCTCTGAGAAAGTTTTTTTGCGGAATATTTGGCTGAACTTCTACATACTCCTACATGCTTTATATCTTGCTGGGAAAAAGTTAAGGAGGTATGTGGCGTGTTTATTATTGTCGTCTGATGCCAAGAAAGCCATGAAAACACATGCAAACGGAATTTTTATACCTCTTTACATGGAGATCTACCCTGCTAGACTCAAAGATAGCTAATTCTTGTAGATCTCGAAATTGTAAAGTTCTCGGCCCTTCATAACATATGCTTATGTCGTCACCATTTTACTTATGTTGCATCCCTGTACCATAACTAAGCATTCTTTTACATTTTCTCACATTTGTTCGGGGGGAATAGAGGTACCGGCTAGTACGTACATTTTCTTTTCGATTATATGCGAGAATTAATATGTCGCACAGACCCCGTGTGATCAGCACATTAAATTTGAACCTCTACAATGATTATAATTTTTATTAACGTTAACGGTTTCCTGTTTGTTTAGCCAATCTTCGTGTTTTCAGATTTAGAAAGGCTTAATAAATCTGTTATATTACGTGATGTACGCGATGATTAATATCCTGCACTTTATTTCTGGATTGCCACTCCTTGTCTATCGATCCTAAAAGCACAAAAATGCGTCAACAATATCGTTACGTTTCTGCAATTATTAGATGGCGAGTTAAATTTTTTTAACATGTATCAATGTATCATGTAAAATTCGCTAAAAAATTATGTTTTTATTTAATAAAATTAAAATTGCCAATAGCAGTAACTATTAAATTGTTTGTTATATAATGCAATTACAAATAAAAAATAAATTTCGTGAAATTTTGCAGAGCATCCTTTAACTTTACAGTAGTAGTATTTGAAAGGAGATTTTTTAACTCGTCATATTGTTCAGTCCTTCAGTTAAAGCCCCCAGATGAATAAAATATTTCTTGTTTGCCTTTGTACTAGTTTTTTTTTCTATTTTTCTGATTTCAGATACACTACAGCAAATAACCGTTCTGCAAATGCATTGATGGCTGAATCAGTCCTGCCAACAACTTGTATATTCTCTGAAGGTATTGGGTCATGACATGCACTGATACTGTCATAGTTTGAAGAAATGAAGCCTTCGAGAATGTCTGCTCTATGTATTGGTGGTCCGGGTTTGTTATCGACATCGATGCAGATCCAACCTTTTACCGTAGATTTCCATTCCTCCAAGTCATCTAGGTGCTTAATGTTAAGATTCCTATCGGGATTGGACCAGTCAAAAATTATGAGGGTCCCATTCCTTCCAGCATATTCAATAGCGTAATCAATATTTGGTGTAGCATATAATCCTGTCCCAAATTCTTTTCTTAAAGAACCTCGACCCCTAACATCCATAAACCCTTCTACAAAGGTTGCATTCATATTGTGAGAATTAATTCCGCGATATAGGAATTTTCTTGTATCACCGAATTTATCTCTTATCTGACTAATCACCTTTAACTTTCGCTCATTTTTTCTATAATTATATGTATAAGCAAGTACTTTTTTAGGAATGCAATCGCCAACTTCACCTTTTCCACCCAGAATTTCCTTAGTACTTATTGAATGAATTTTATCTTGCACACATTGCGGAATTTTTCCGCCATACATACAAATACCCTCGAGTTCTTGGTAAAGGTTGACATATGGAAATGAAAGACCAGAGATAATGGCAATACGAGTTATAAATAGAGTCGAGGAAACTCCAAGAGGGACTTCGATTGATTCGTTCCATGACTCTACATCATCTTCATTAAAGCCGATTTCAACAAGAATCTTTTTGACTTGATTGGGAGAAAACGTCTCAGCTACAGGTACACTTTTAGATTCTTGAAACAAAATCATTTTAGTTAATATGCAAATTATTCAAAAATATTCAGACTATAAGGCAAATATAAGTTATACCTGTTACGGCTAATCGATTAAAATTTTGTTCACGTGTGTCATAATTACTATGCTCAAGAATCGGATACAGAGGAATGTTAATATTAAGAAAAGTTGTCATTTTTAAGTTTTTTTTTTTTGAAGTTTGAAAGTTTTAGTAGAAGGATATGAAATATTTCAAATATAAAACTTGGTATTTTAAAGTTATAATATTTCTATGAAAAGAAAAAACTTTATCAAATTTGAAATATTAATTTTTTTGAAATGGGTTAAATTTGAAATTTGTCTTTATAAACCCTCTGAATCCTCTGAATCATTACGACTTATGACGAAAGCGAAATCGTATGAAACATCTAATACATATAGTAACGTAACTTCATAATTGTGTAAATCACAAAAATCACAATTTATAAGTTACTCAATTATAAATATAATGAATAATTTCATATCAATCTAATAGTTAAATTTGTACTTAACAATTAACGATTTCATTATATCTATAATCAAATTTGCAATTTTGAATGTAATGAATACTAATACTGTACATCTTTCGCCTTTAAAAAAAAAACTTCCTACAAAAATTTAGTTAGACACAGTATTCGCTCAAGTACTTTACAACATCCGATCGATGATCACTACTCCGGACTAGTTTGATCGGACTGCTCGGGTCGTAGGTTTTGCCTTCTTATTGCCAGATTTTTTCTTCTTCACACATTTTACTACGCCTTCGATATTCTTTCTTGTGACACATATTCTGAATCAGATGAATCGGATGCCTCAGATGAATCTGTTAGTTCTTTGCTAGGCTCTATACCAGTTTGTTCTTCTATATAATTTCCTATCCAGTCTACAGTTCTTTCTAGTTTTTTAACCTTCTTTTTAAGCTCGGTTGAATCGACCCCTTTGGGATCATCCGTCTCAGATTCGGAAACATAATAATATTCATTATTTTTTGAATACTTGCAAAATGGTATGAAATCATCATATATTGTTATCCCTTTTTTCCATATATCTATTTTTGCTTCACATAACCATAACCACGGTATTCCTAATATGAGATCAGCTTTGCATGACTTCGTAACAACCTCAAAATCATTAAAAGTTTCGTCACTATCAGAGACCAGTCTATCTTTTCCTTTGTATCGGAAAGATATATTCAAGCAATCTACAGTGCCTAATGAGTTTTTCACTCTTTTATTCTTATAGTGATTACCATATTTTCTTCCAAGCTTATCGGCTAAGCTTTTGCTAATAAAATTTACGCTAGAAGTTGTGTTAATCAGTGCCTTGACTGTGTAGTGCCTACACCCTGCTTTCATTGCTTCATGGCGACTTTTTAGATTCATATCATCATCTCCCTGAAAATGCCAAACTTACATTCTACATATGCCATTTTGAGTGTTGTTTATAACTGAATATTTATTGCGCCAGAAAAAAAAACTCCCTCAAATAAAATTTCGTTTATCTCAACTTTCCTGATACTAGTCTGTCAGGCTATTCCTCTTCAAATATAAGTTTTATTTTTGGGTATAAGTTTTGGAAATCGCTTAATATATCCTCTTTAATCCGTAAACATTCCCTAATTTCTATCATTTCCAAACTAGGAGTCAGTTTTGGAATTTTTGTAAATATTTTCGGGCTTAAGAGTCTAGAGCCTCTTATTACGAGTGTTTTTAAATTGGGACACTCGACTAGAAGCGCTTCTAGATTTTTATTGTTAAGTATACGTGATCCACTATTTTCAAAACTTAACCGTTGCAAATTTGGGCACGCCTTGCACACTTCGGAAATATATACATCTAGTCCTATATTTATTTCTCCAATAAATTTTAGACCTAGCACTTAAGTACATGCATCTGACTTCGTATCTTTGCTTAATGCCTTTGTGAACTTGATCCTGGAAATAGCTGTTAGGACTATTTTTTGCCATATTAGTCTTATAGCGATATAGTAGCATTGCTTATTAACTAATAAAAGAGGATTTAATTTCTCACCCTCATTTTTCTATATGTAATATAATATCTTCTATTATGATAGCGATTTCAGAATCAAGGTCCAGAACTATAGCTAGAATTTTAAGATGTTTAATCTTACATTTTATAGTTGCAATGCTTGTAGTAAGTTCCTTTTTTTGGATAAAATCTATCTTCATAGAACTATCAATAGACTCATCATCCAAATTTTGAGTGATGAGCTCACATTTTTTAGCCTGCTGAATTATGTACAGAAGATAATTCTCAAATTCAATCTGAATGATTTTGCAGATAGTTTCTTTTAAAAAAACCCACTTAGTACCTTGGTTATCTTTTTCTAATGAGGCATTATGTGCAAAGATGTATTAATATCTTGCTTTACTTTATAAAGCTCAGTTTTATTAGAGACCTTAGACTTTAAGAATTTATTGGAATACCCACGTTGCTTAGTGTAATTCACTTTTTTTTTATAAGTTATGTAAACACTCATATTATGTTTTCTGAAGTCTGAACCAGCTGATAAACTATCAGAGCTATAATCATTCTTTTCAGGTTTTGATGTATCATCATCGGAAAAAATAGGATCAGACTGTTCATGTGCTGTAACCAAATGAACTTGACCACTTCTGGATTTGGAATCTCTGGCAAGTTTAACTAATAAAACTTTGATTTGTTCTAATCATTATTCCAATTCTCCAAAGGTAAGGTTCTGAGCATTAATGCTAAGGTATTTTAGTACTTTTGGTATCTTTTCTGGCAAATCTGACTAAGTGAGCTTTAATTTATTCTAATCTTTTTTCCAATTCTCCATTATTATAGTCTAAGGATTCTGAATACTAATACTGAGCTAATTTGGTACCTATGGTATCTTCTCTTATGAGTTTTGTAAGTTTGGCTAAATTAATTTCAATTACTCCTAATTTTTTTTCAATTCTTGGTTAATATAACTATCAAAGATTGAAGCATTATTCAGATTAATTACATTTTCAGATAGCTGTAAGCGTTGGGCAAGTTTAAAATGCATCTGCATTGATTCTGCTAACTGTGCTTCCAAAGAAGTTATTTTGGAGTTTAACTTTCAAAATTAGCGAAGGCTTCATTATTCTGGAGTTATACTTGAGCCAGTTGTGCTAGTTGCACCTGTAGAGAGGTTATTTGGGAATTTAACTTTTCAATCTCAGCTGATGAATTATTCTGAGAAGTTTGTACCCCATTTAAATTGGAAGGATGCTCCAACCACAAAATTTTCAATTCAATAAAAAATGCATCAATACCTGTTGGATTTGCAATTCTCATCCAAGTGTAAAATTACCTGATAATTGACTTTTAAGAAATCCTAAAACCTGCACATCATTATCTGTCACACCTAGTAGAAGAGGATGAATTTTAGTCTCATAAGTATCTGGGGTGTCATAAGGTTAAAACTTTTCTTGAGTCAATCTCTGAAAAGCTGACTGTTGATTTCCAACTGTCTCTCACTGATATTTTACTCTTAACCAAGCCTATAATATATCTGGAATATTTATAGCTGAATTTTCTACTACTAGTCTGTTATTCATAGGTACTGAAGTATATTTTCCATTCATCTTAGATTTTAATAAGGTACACTTGACTGCATTATCAAAATCTCCAGCATTTGCATTTTCAAGAGCTATCATATATTCTTCAGCAAATGCCATGATTGAATAACTGTATTAATATATTTATCTAGAGGTCTTGGCCAGTATAAGGAAGAATACTTGCAAGAGCTGAAGTTACTAATTTTAATACTGGTAAATGTCTAGTATCAATCATATTTCCTAATGGATTATTTTGAAGTGCTAAAATTTGTTATTGCAAATTTAAAATATTCTGGTTTCTTTGCCTAATCACTAACTAGAAAACAAACTTTTCACATAGCAATTCACCAATATAAGTTTGTTTTCTTGCTATAATAACTAACATCCTATTTACCTGATTTTGGGCATTAGTCTGCAACCATTAGGTATTTTGCTAAAGATGGTTAGTATTTTGCTGATACAATAGCTGTTTAGCAAATTTTTCTCACAATAATCCTTGAACATGCCTATTTTTATTCTGATATGAAAATATCTAGCGATGGGATTCTTGTTTTTCATTATTATAGACCAGCATAGCCAAATCCTGCTCTTCTTGAGCATTATTTCTTTCTCTCGCAGTTTTTTCAACCTAAACTTGGGATTCATCTAATAAATATTGTAACCATAAATTCTGATTTTCACTATTACTTATCTGGTTCCTAAGATTATCTACTCACTGAATTGAATCATGTAATAAGTTTTGATATTAATTACGCTCAGCTGTAATATTTTGTAAAGTAACCCGAATAGTATTTAATAAGCCTTTAATACCATCTATAATATTGGTGGGATTCTGCATAGGCATACCAATAATGAGAGTGGGTCATAGACAATTTTCAACAAGATAATAATCATAGGAATCAAAAGGCCTATTTTCAGCTGAAATTTTAGCACTTTTAATTTAGAATATTTTACATTTTACACATGGAGTTTTGTATGTAAATTATCTTTATCATCTTGAATTTTTTTCTTTCAATTTAGAAAAAAAGATTATATAAAGCAAAAGGTACATTCAACAACAAAGAGAACATAATACAATATTTTTTAGCTTATGATTTTAATTTTTAATAAGAAAAGCCCAATTTTATTTTTGTAATTACATCAATTGGAATCATTTTTTTACATTTAAATACAGCTAATCAAAAAGATTTCAATGAATAAGGAATTAAACTTATTTAGGAATAGGATTTTATTAGGAACTCATACTAAAATATATGATGTTGCAGGATCAAATTAATTAATTGCTTTATACATGATGATTGTACTTAACAACATTTATTGGGTAAGTTTTCTACAATCATATTTTACATGATAGTTAATAAAAGGTTGATTAATTTCTTATAATTAACATTAAAGACGTACACAAATCATAAAATCTTTGAACAATATCTATAATAAGGTGATAAATCAAACCTTTAGCAAGAAACTATATAAGTAGATCTTTTATTATCATATTGATTTTGATAAAGAAAGGTCCTCATAAATTAAACGTTTAGGTTTTTGTTTATGAAGAACTCTTGATTGTGTGTCAGCATCTTCAAATATAATAATTGATTAGCAGAAATAGCACTGAAAGCTGAACTTAAATCATTATTATTCTTAATGGTTTAGAGATTCATATATCTTGAGAGAGTGAAAGAGTTGATATAATAGATTTTTAAAAAATGCCATAATTTCATGAAATGATGTATTGCCTAACTCTTTTTGAGTATCTCTCAAAGATTGTTGTATTCCACCATAGAACTCTTGGTTACTTTTATACTTTAGTAAGATTAAAAGTTCATAATTTTCAAGTGATATAAAAAAAACCTCCCTTAAAACATTTTCTAGTTTTGAAATATAGCCTTTTTCTTTTTTAGAATAATTGATGTTCTCGAATACCACTTTATTAAAAATGGCTTTCTGTGACTTGCTCCATACATCCCACTTTACTTCAGCTTTTAGATTCTTATTAAAATAAGTCATCCAATCCCTATACTTGCTAAGAGCATTTTTGTTTTCTAATTTGACTAATAGTCTTTTTACAAAAACAAGTACATCATTATTAATATTTCTTTATTTTTCTATTAAATTGTATAAATGTTTTGCACTGTCTTCTAGTTTTCCCAAGTATTGTATACAATCATTATATTTTTCCTTACAAACATTTCCCATGAGATCTTCCCTAAGTCTTTTATTCTCGATAATATGCATGTTTAAAGGATTGATAAAGTTAGTATGTTGTTGTATGTTGTTGTGTTAATCTATTAAATTCCAGTGTTTTCATTATTTCTATAGTTAAAGATTATTTTTAAAAAGTATATGTCAAAAAAATATTGTTTTTTAAAGAATATGATAGTATATGTCAAAGAAATAAAGATGAAGTACACGTTGTCACCAATGTCTGCCACCCATCAGTAGACTAAAATTAAGTGTTAGTTTAATATTATGCTTGGTTTAAATTTAACATACCTTTCTTTCTTTCATATCTTTAAATTTAACTTTTAAAATCTGATAGTTTCCCTTGATTTAAATACTTTATATTGAATGATTAAAATTGGATAATTTCCCATACTTTATTTCTGAACTTAAAATATTGAAACAAAGAAAAATTGTGTAAAAATAATTATGCTACTTTAGGACTAATAGAACTATTATGTCTTTTTCGCTAAGAAAATAATTAAGGATTGTGTATTTTAAATATTTGTTTTATTTATTATTTTTAATTATTATGAATTCAAAGCTTGAAAGCTGAAAAACTTTTAATTAAAGAATTCTTAGCCAATATTTATATATTTTGATGTTTCACTAATTACATTTCACTAAACTACTTGTAATACTATAAATGATCTACAATTCTTCAATTTCCTACATTTTTTCTTCATTTCTATATATTTCCCCATTCTTTTTTTCTTTCTCTTATTTCTATATGTTTCTATCTTTCTTTTTTCTTTCTTCAATTTCTTATATTCTCAAACTTTCCATCTTTCCTTCTTATTAATGATTACTAATGATTAATTATTAATAATAATAATAAGTTGCTTCTTTTATGACGTAATTGTACTCCTGTCGATCATTTACTTTGCCATATTATTATGCCATACTTTGCTTTGTCATACTTTACTTTGTCATACTAATCATATGCTAATCACATGTTACTAAATTTTAAATTATCTAAACTATAAATAAACTAAACTATAAATAAACTATTTAAAATATAAATGTTAATTCTTATACTATAAATATTATAACTAATTGTGATCTTTATGTAATCTATCCTATATCTTTGGTTACAACGTCAAAGATCTGGGATACTGATACTTTATATACTTTTGTGCATAAACTTTTGGTAACATAATATAGCAAATAGGTACAGTACATTACTCATTAATTGCAAATTTTCAGGTTATATGAGTAGTAATATCGATGTGAAATAAAAGATTCTATGTCACAATTATACGTGATCTACTTTTTTATGTACATTTGATAAAATAATAACAGATAATAATACTTTATTTACATTGTTAGAAGCGAACAATAGTTTATTCAGAATTGGTCAATCAGAATTTTTGATCAGGTTATACTAAAATTCTAACCAATAAATTCTGACTGTAGAATAATTACCAAACTGATTTTATGAACTACCAAAAATGTAAGTCACTTTGATCACATTTTTATCAAGAAGTTAACATGACATGTTTCTTACCTTTTTTTTTAATTTCTTTAATTATAGAACTTCCAAAAGCTTCTTCAAAAACCTCTCAAATAAATGTAAACAATAAAAATAACTGCTTATTACAACCCAAACCTATACCTAAAGGAAAATTTTATATCTTGCTTGCTTTAAATGGGCTTTCTAAACAAAATAATCTGGAGCTTTCTTATCAGAATACTATGGCTTTCTATACTTCTTCAATATTACTGAAATCATGAGCCTTTTCTCCAGATCAGATTTATCATGATATTTCTTAATTTGTAGTTCTGAAAAATTGGTCTTAAAAGCATGAACAATCCTTTACACATTCTTTCTGAGATGGCAGATAAGCGAAGCACTTTTCTGATTCTCAAAAGATAGTTAAGACATTTGCTTAGCCCAATCCCAGAGTTCAGCTAATACAGTTTCTTTATTAGGAGCCAAGTGAAATATCTTACTTTTCTGTGATTAATAAGTGTTATGAATAATTGAAAATACTCTATCCTTGTGAAAGGCCCTAATTTATTCAATGTTAAGGTTAGTTAAGTCATTATCCATTACAATAATGCATCTTACATCTTGAATTAATTTATATAATTTTTCTATCAATTATCCTGCCAAATGACTTTGTGCTTGAGCAATTATAGATACTGTTTCATCAAGCTACAAGACATATTGGATTGGAAGATATTTGCATTTTTTATTGCATTTACAATTATTGGTAATATGATGTAAGCTTTCTATTTGGCATACTACTTTCTTATGATCAGATAGATTTATATTACTATTAATATTGCAATATGACTTAAGATTAAGCCTTGTAGTAACAGCATTTGAGTAAGAGTAGCACATGAATAATACTAACAAATTTACATCATCAGAAATAATAAAATGTTCAAGAATATATATTTTTCTCATTTCCTAAGGTGACCTTACATTAGAGGTATACTTCAGTGAAATCCATTCAATCCATCATCCATTTTTGAATGGATTGGATAATCCAGATTAAGGAATGAAATAATTCAAATGAATCCATTGGATAATATCAGATTGATCAGATATTACACAGATGACTGGATTGACCAGATTGATCAGATAATCTGGTCAAATCTGGCTTTTTTTTTTATATTTTTTTTGTTTTTTTTTGTAGGAATGGAAGTTCTGGAGGTATTTTTTTATTTTATTACATAAGAACATTTATTAACATTCTTTTTATTCTTTTTTGTAAGAACAAACTCTTTGGCTCAGCTTCTGGAGGTAAATGGAGTAAAAGAGAATAGGGTGACATTTTTTTTATTTTATTATACAAGAATATTTATTAACATTCTTTTTTATTCTTTTTTGTAGGAACGAACTCTTCAGCTCAGCTCCTGAAGGTAAATGGGATAAAAAGGGGGCAGGGTGACATTTTTTTTATTTTATTATTCAAAAACATTTATTAACATTCTTTTTTATTAATTTTTGTAGGAATGAACTTTTTGGCTCAGCTCCTGGAGGTAATTGAAGGAAAGGGTTATTAAATTTTAATACAAGAACATTGCTAACATTCTTTTTTTTCATTTTTGTAGGAATGAACTCTTCAGCTTGACTTCTGGAGGTAATTGAAGAGAACATTTTATTAAACTTTAATACAAGAACATTGTTAATGTTCTTTTTTTTTCTTTTTNNNNGNANNNANNNNTTNGNNTNNNTCCTGNAGATAATTGAAGGGGAGGGGTATTAAATTTTAATACAAGAACATTGCTAACATTCTTTTTTTTCTTTTTTGTAAGAATAAACTCTTCGATTCAGCTCCTGAAGATAATTAAAGGGGAGGGATATTAAATTTTAATACAAGAACATTGTTAATGTTCTTTT
>QKYT01000769.1:2591-25392 GCA_003550305.1 Glomus cerebriforme
TTTTGCGAATAGTAAAGGTAAAGCAATAAAATTGCCACTCCAACTACTAATAAATACTTCTTTTTCATATCATTTTATAAAATAAAAGGTCTTTCAGTCATTTCACTTTATTTTATGAACCACTAATAATCCACAACACCACTAAACAAGCACAAGCAATCCAAAATAACCCCCGATAAAAGGCGGGTTGCTTATCATAATAGTCTTTGGGTTTAGCGGCTTGCCCTCAGGCTTTATTCGAATAAGTATTATACTGCTGGCGGGCTTGACCTTCTAACTCTTCGGTCTTTTTGGCGATAGGCTGTTTTACTCAGTTATCAAATTTTTCAGAACATCATTCTTTTACATATTGTTTAATTCCCATAAGTTTAATTATTAATTATTTTTTTTGTGCTTCGAAAGGGTAGGGTTAGTCTTGCGGAGCGAAGCACGGTAAATTTTATTAAGTTTGCGGATGACAATTTCTAACTCAAATTCAGTGAGGGTCGTTGTTTTCAAACCAAAAGACTAATTTATATTTCTTATTCCCACACGGAATTCCCTCTCGTTTAAAAACTGTTCGGTAGGGATAGTTAGTTGGTTTAATTCTTTTAAAATGTCTAAAATTAGTTCTTGGGTAATCTTTTCTCGTCCTTTTTTCTGTCAAGAATGGTCAGTAATAGTTATTTTGGCTATTTTGTGGCGATTAACTATAAGACTAAAAAGGCAAAGGTAAGTTCATTGTCATTCTTGGTCAACCTTGCTAAATTCCTCTTTAATTAAACTAAATAGTTCGGGCATGGGCAGTTTTTCTTTTCTTTTCTAGTTCAACCGATATTTTTATTTGGGAAGGGGCAAAAAGGCGGCTAGCATAAGCAACTAGTCTATCCAAAGTAAAGTAATCAATATGACAATATAGAATATCCCGAACCTCTCCGACTGTTAGTTTAATTTTGTTGGCTACTTCTTCATCACTTAAATCATTGTCTTGTTGATAGGCTAATATTTTTTCACAGATATTATATTTGGCTTTTTCAACTGGACTAGCATTTTCCGGTAAATGTCAAGAAACATCTTGCCCACTATAATTTGGGTCTTCAATCTTTTCTAAATACTTCTTAAAGTCAGTATCTTTAACTTTTTTAGAACTTATTTTTACCATAATGTTATTTTACACTTCGGTTTCTTCCGGAAAGGCTTCTTTAAATAAGCTTTCTAAATACTGAATTAGGGCTTTGGTTCATTCTACTTCTCGGACAATAAAAAAGGATTGTCTCCAAAACTCCTGAAAGCGTTCGGGATAGTAGAATTTATCTTCTTGCCTAAAAGAAGCATGAACTTCTTCGGCCTCAGTTTGAATTTTTTCTAAACTTTCTAATAACTTTTTCAATTTCGCTATTCTTTTGAGGAATTTCTTTTTTAGTTCATCGCTCTGCTTTAATACTTCTAACTTTTCCCGCAAAATTAAATGATAACGGTCAGTTAAATTTTTGATTTGGGGGTCATCATAAAGCCTAATGGCGGGGGTTTGAGTTCCCTGGTGCTGAAAAAGTGGGTTGGGGCGAAGATTTTTCTTTTGGCTAGGTAAATAATAGAAAAAATAGTAGAGTAGAACCATTATTAGAGCAATAAATAGTAAGTTATTCATTATCTTTTATTTTATAAAAATCACAAGGTATTTCATTTAGTTCATTTATTAAATTCTTAACCATAACTTTTNAATATAAAATACCCCGTAATAAAAAGNGCTAATCAGTTATTAAATAATCAACTTCCCATATAGCCTATTAAAGTTCCAATTAATAGAGCAATTCAAGACATTTTATTCTAAAATATTTTANTTCTTTCAACTCATAACTAATTTGATAAAGAATGAACCTCCTTTTGGATTACTTTGGCTTGCTTAGTCAAAACTCTTTTTCAATATCTCTTTTCGTAATTGTGCTGTAAGTTCATTCAAAATTCCATTCCTTCTATTCCTAAATTAAGATAAAGGGCTAAACGCAAGGCGGTGTTTGGAGTAATTCCGCGTTTACCTTGGCAAATATCATTAACTCGACGGACTGAGACATTAATGCTCCGAGNTAATTCAGTTTGACTAATACCACGCGGNTNTAGNANTTCCTCTTTTAAGATTTCTCCGGGATGGATGATTCGAGTTGTTCTAGTGTTTTCCATNAGTATTAATTTTGTTCTCTAACTCTAAACTTTCCTGCACTTCATGCTCCGGCTAAAACAGCCATAAATCAGCCAGCAGCTAAAAAGTAGAGCATGAGTTTTAAGTGAGTTAGGTAATCATCNGGGTCAAAATCATCTGAACCAAAGTTAAATGGAGTTTTCCGCCATTCTACTGCTCGCTGGGCGAGGGCTAAATCTTGCTGTAAAGAGGATTGTTTGCTTTTTAATTGCTGATTTTCAAGTCGGAGTTTACTAATTAAATCATCCTGCCTGATTAGTTCATCAGAAGCATAATCGATATTCTCAGTTAACTCCTGCTCTAACTTTTTAACTTTGGCATTTTCGGTAAATCAATCTCGTAAACTCTGATGGCGGGCAATTAAGGNTTGGTCTAANTCGGATAATTCATTTTCCGGTAGTTCTTCAAATTTAGCAGTCGGAACCGAAGGTCAAAAAGAANGGTTTTTGAATTGATTTAATTCTTGATTAACGGTTGTTAACTTTTCCCGTAATTCCTCTATCTCGCTTTGTTTCTCTTTTAACTGGTCAGTTAAGAGAGGATTTTGCTGGGCTAGTTTAGTTAATTCGGAAATAGTTTGGGTGGCAAGGGCTAGTTCTTTTTGGAGTTCGGTGTTCTCTAAGGGGGGCGGGGGCGGAAGTTGGTCAGCACTTTTACTCTTTTTCAATTGGGAGGNTTTTATCCCCTCTTTAACTTTTTCTTTTAGTTCTTTTTGGAGGTTGTCTTTGTTATTAGTCATGAAAATTAAGTAAAATATGAAGCATGTCTTCAATCTCTATCATCACTTCTTCCGGTAGTTCACCAATTTTATCACCGACTCTTTTTTTATCTACCGAACGAATTTGTTCCGGTAGTATCTTTCCTTTCTTATCCGCAAATTCAATGGGAATATGAAAAGGAATATTCGGTATGGGCGTAGTTGAAAAAGGGATAATTACTACTCTTTTGCCAATTGTGTTTTGCTGATTATTACTCATTACTACACAAGGGCGGGTTTTATAGATTTCAGTGCCGATAGTTCGACCGAGTTTTACTCAATAAACCGAGCGGTATTTAATTACTTTATTCATCTTCTTCCAAACTATCTCACAATTTCACTTCTTTTTCGTAATTTTTACTGTGGGCTAGTTTCTGATAGGCTTCTTTTAGTTCTTGGGTGGTGATTTTGGGCTTTTTTTTACTAGGTTGAGGTGTTGGCTTAGTCGGAGTAATTTCATAGTCTATACCCCGCGTTTCACAAATTCGCTTAATCTCTTGGATATTGCTTTTAACAATTAATTGCTTGGGAGTTCGCATGATATAACTAATTTTAATCCAACTCCTCATCATTATCTTTACCATCTTTACTTTTTGGGTTTTTTTTATATTTCGAAAAATACGGAAGAACACTTTTTTCCGACAACTGTTTCTCTAATTCAGTTATCTCACTTTGTAATTTCACATTTTCGCGGTCTTTCTCTTGTAAAGCCACAGTCAATTTTTCCAAATCGTCCTCCAATCGCTTACTCTCCAACTGCTCCTCATCCAACAACCTCCCTTGTTTAGAATATTTCTCCTTCCATTCTTTCAAACTTTTATTCAGAGTTAGTTCACTTTTGGCTTTAGCCTCTTTCAGTTTCAACAATTCTTCTTCTCACTGAGAGGCTTCTTTATTTTTGGCTTTTCAGCGATTATTAATGGCTAAAAGTTCCTGTTCTAATTGGTTTTTTTCTTTTCTCAGTTCATCTCTTTCGGCTTCTAATTCTTCTAGTTCCTCACTAGTTTCCCGTTCTGATTTTAATCTCTCTACTTCTTGTTCTAAGGCGGAATTAGTTTTGGTTAAGTTAGTTAACTCATTAAGTTTTTGCTCATTGGCTTGCTGGATAGCTAAAGCTTGACTCAATTGAGTTTCTAACTCCTTCTTTTCCTCTTTTAGATTAGCCACCGTTTCACTAATTTCTTGTTGGTAATCGGGGTCAGAAGAATTTCCCAATAAGTGAGGTTTTTTTCTATTTTGATAGTAAAGGTAAATTAGCACTATTACTAAGGCAATTATGAGGGTGTTTTTAAGCATATTAAGGGGATATTTCTTTTATTCTACAAATTAAACAGAGGGGGGAGTTAAAAAAGGGTGGTCTTTGCTGACAAAGGAGGCAAAAGTTAGACATGCTTTTTCACTTTTCTTTTCAATAGTTCAACTTCTTTCTTTAACTGGGTAATTTGGGCTTGCTCTTTCCCGTTTTTCTTTTCCAGCTTCACCGTCCGAGCATCTAATTTCAAGTTGTAGTTAAAAAACATGGCTAAGAGGGCAAGGATAAGGAGAAAAGCCCCCAGGGCAATTGCCAAGGCTAATTCACAGCAAGTAATCATGGTCTTTTATTTTAATCCTCCGAAAAAGCCAAATAAGCCCCCAAAGCCACACTGCTTCCCAAAAAAACGAGACCGCGATATTTACAAAGTCAGCAATCCGTTCCCAGTCGATGACCGTGAAAAACGGCAGAGCCAACTAAACCGAGGCTGGTAAGGATTAGAAGTGGTTCTTTTTTCATTGCCTTTTATTTTTAAAAGCCAACGGCTTCCCGTTATCCGCTCACCTTATTAAAGGTTCGGGTTCGTTGGTCAGTCATCTTACTTTTTCGAAAAGTAAGCAAAAATAGTTTTTCTTCATAAAATTTTATTTTTTAATGAGTGTGGGGCGGAGCGAATAAATGTAAAAAGTCCGCTCCTAATTTCTGATAACTCTCAATTCACTGTTGTAATTCCTGGCGGCGTGCCACATTTAGAGCGGGAGCATTTTGTTTACAACTGCGGCAACAGGAGGTTATTTTATCCGGAAAACCTGCCTGAGCCATGCCAGTTAAGCAAGCATAATAATCAACGGAATTCCGTTTAACTTTTTTAGTTTTAACTTTGGAGAGGGCGGGGGACTTTGGTTTAGAATTGTTTTTTTTGGTAGTTTTTTTAACTTTTGGTTGTTCTATTCTTGGCATATTAATCATTATTAGTTAAATTAAAATAAGCGGGGTCATAACCCACATAATCACTTAAACTTTCCGTGAAAGACTTCCAGACTAAATGAAAGTAATAGACGACAATTTCTTCCGCTATCGCTTCTTTATCCGGGAGTAATCTTTTTTCTTCCTCTTGATACTGGTTTTCAACATCACCTAACAAAGTGCGATAATCAGCATCGCGGTCTAAGAATAAACCGACCAGTTTCCTTTGTTTATCTTCAAAGTTTCAGTCGTGGGTGATTAAAGGGATATTTTGGAAAGGTAAAGCAGTAGTAAGTAAGTGATAAATCTTTGCTTGGGCGAGGAAATTAACTTGGCTTCAAAATGGGTCTGTTGGAGTGCGGGCAAGAATTTTTATTTTCATTTTTTTATTCTTTTTTTAAATATTTAGCATAGACATAAGCCAGGGCGATACCCGCGACAATGCCAATGGCTAAATAGGTGTATTTGGATTCTTGAACTTTTTGGAACATATATAATTTAAGGGGGTTTTAGATAGTGCGAATGTGGAACGGGAACAGGGTCAGGGAAGTATTAATCAAAGTTTCAAGGGAGTGCTGGGCTAAAATACCACAGAATACGGCTAGTCCAGAACATAAAATAAAAGCGGAGGTTGACATTAAAAAAAATCTTTAAATCGGGAAAATTGTCCGCTCCCCGTATTAATTCAGTGGCGAATATATAAGCCGGCGAAAAAGCAGAGGCTAAATCAGATTAAAAGTTTCTTGGACATGGAGGACTAATCGGCGGTTTTGGTTTGGNTAAAGGGCAAGNAGTTAGTTTGAGATAAATGATAGATGTAAGGGACTAAATAGCCCACTAAAATNCCAATGGCAATGTATTTCAGGTTTTTCATATAGGTTTTAATAAGTGTTGTAAATATTCTTTGATTGAGTTTTTAACTAGTTAATTTTTTTAATCTGGGAGAGCGAGGGACGGGGCGATTAGAGTTAGACAATTGAGCCAGTATTTTTATTTCATTAGTGTCTCATAAGTATGCTTCCACAAAATAGGCGATTACCGAAAACCATCCATCGTGCTTGCCGGCTTGTTTTGAACCATAATCAGCAATTAGACAGTGGGTTATTTCATGAGCCATAGTGTTGACAAATTTAGGAAAATCATATTTAGGTCAGTCAACTAAACCAAGATAATAGTGCATAAAGCAAATATTTAAGTAAATAGTCTTGGTAGAAAACTCCAACGGACCAACTTTGTCAAAACTTAAACTGGTTTTGCCATATCAGTTATAACTAGGCTGAAAACCACCAAATCTAATACTCGCCGAGCGATAATCACCGGAATCGAAAAAATAAGTTAAAACTTTTTGTCCTTCTCGATAAACAGCATTAAACAATTGTTCGAAAAAATTATCCATAGTTATTTCTTGGACTTAGTAATCTTTTTTTTATTTTCCCCAAATTCTTCCGGACCACAAATGATAGTTCTGCTGTATTCGCTGGGGTCTAATTTAGTTTTCTTGGCTTCTTTAATGGCTTGGGCAAAGGCTTCTTTGGTTTTTTTGTCTAGTTTAAATTCTTTGTCAAAAATGGATTGTGAGGAATTGTGTTTAGTTCGGGCTTGTGCTTTCATAATAATATATAACTGTTTTAGTCTCAAAAATAAGCAATCAATAATAAGAAAAAGATACCCAGGGCAATCGCAATTAAGGCTTTTTGAGTGTTTCAGTTCAGGGCAATATTATTTTCAATTAACTGCTTAAACTCTTGGGTTTTGGTTTCAACAGTCGCTTTCACATTTTCCTCATAAAAGCCGGTTAAGGCTCCTTTCAGGTCGGGTAAATAGTCTTTTCAAGCCATTTTATTTAATATTTTAATTTAGGGTTAGGCATTTCGCTCTCCGTCTTTGCTAAAAGCCGAAAGGCTTCGCTCTTGTTGCTTAATATACTGATAAACTAATAATCCCGCTACTACCGTGCCTACTAAAACATAAGTAATTAAGCGGGTAGTTTCGGAATTATCGGGCTTGATTAGACTTAAACAGTTATTTAGTTCTTGAACCGGATGGGGAACATTACTCGGGAGGATTATTTTGGTTGAGGGAGTTATTTCGTTCATGGTGAAGTTCTTTGGTTTTATTTACTCTTTGCTCAAACTTTTTCACTTGACTCGTTAAGTCTAGGGGGCTGGGCTTCGCTTCGGGGGCAACGGGCGGGACAGCTCTTTCCTCTTCCTTCCCGGGAGGGTTAGAGGCGGGTTGGGCTGGTGCGGGTGGCGAGGGCGGAGCAGGATTAGGCTCGGGGGAAGTCAATCCTTCCGCTGGCAAATTCCGATACTTTCAATAAACTTGACCTTTCTTATCGGTGCGGGGCGAACCCAGAAACCTTTGCTGGTTAATTTTCAGAATAAAGCCTTGCCCGTTTTCATTCTTTCAAGAAAGAATGGGAGTTTTCGCGGCATCAATAAAATGACAAACGCAACCGGGAAGGCTAGGTTCAGTAATTGATTCAAGTAATTGGGAGATTAATTGCTGTTTAGTGAAGTTCATAGGGAAAAGGGTGAAAAAAGATTTTTTAAGTCGAGGGGACTTATTCTTTTTTCTTCAATAATTTGTCGGTTAGTTTTTGTAGTAATCCAAAGCGATATAAGGCATAACCCGCCATTATTCCAATCGTCAACATGGCAATTTTACCAGTCGCTCAGGATTTTAAAGTGCTTTCAGAGGTGTCATTCATATTAGTTTTATTTCTTTAATTGTTGAACGGTCATGTAAGCAATTGAAGCCAAGGCTCCAAAAGTGAAGCAGACAATCGTCGCGTAAGTGAAAAGGGTTTGGGCAGTGTATTCTAATTGAGCGGTGTCAATACTGTCAATTTTTTTTCGTTTTAAAAAGGAATTAGTTTGATTTCCTAGTGGAATAGTTTCAATTTTCGGCATAGTTATTTCTTATTTTTTAAAAGTTCTTTAATCTCTTGTAAGAGTTGATTAGTTTTTTGCTGTGTGTGGGTAAATTCTTTAATCTGTTGAATTAAGGGCGTTAAATCGGGAAATAAATTCATAATTATTCTTCCTCGCGGGGGGAGGGTTGTAAATTATAGTCAATCTGTTTTCTTTCGCGGTCATGGGTCAAGCGAATGGACTTAATACTTTGGACTTGATGGGCTAAATTAGTAAATTGGGATTGGGCGTGCTGCTCTAATTGGACTAATCGCTGGGCTAATTGTTGCTGATTTTGAACGAGGGCTTGTAAACTAACTTGAATTTGGGAAAGGGTTAAGTTAATTTCTGCCATGGTGCCACTCATTTGGGGAACTTTTTGTCCGGTAAACTGTTCTCAGACAAACGGAGCCAAGGGCAACAATTGACCAATCATATTAGTGAATTGATTGGGCGAGGGAGAAGGGCTAGTTTGGGAATTAGTTGATTCTTGATTAGTTTGGGAATTAATTTTTACCATTAGCGAGCAATTTGAATTAAGGTATTTAGACCAAAGGCGAGACCTCCAACAATCGGTAGATACTCGGTGAACTTATTCGCGTTTAGTTTTTGGCGATACCAAAACGCCAATAAACAAATCAGAGCCGCAATTAAGAATAAATACTCTTTTTTTCAGTATTGATTTAAACTATTTAACATATTTAATTTTGATTAATTAAAGTTAATAAGCCACTAAAGCCTAAGCATAAGTAGCCGACCGGGCGGAGAAAATTAGAATTAGGTAAATTCTGGGCGGAGCCAAAAAAGTAAAGGGCGAGGGCGGTTAAAGCGACCAGGAGTAATAAGTGTCGTTTAGTTCATTTTTGGACTAGGGAAGCAAACATTCAATTATATTTTATAAATATTCATGGACTTCGTTAACGATACTTTTTAACTAGTTGTTGGGACAGGGCATTTTTTAAGCGGGAAAAAGGCTTAAAACTGATACGATAGTAAACATAAGTGTTCCCATCTAAGGCACTCTTTAACTGATATTCTTTTTTAGTGAAAGAGCCTAATTTCCCTAAGCGAGTACTTTCTTGGTTTTTCATCTTTAAAAAAGTTTCTGCTAAATCTTGTTCGACGATTTGATAGGCTTGTCTAATTTGAGTTTGAGTGGTTTTCATATTACTTAACAAATATAAGAACTTAATATTATTTCAGTTGACTTTAATTAGTGAGAGCTGGAAAGTTGCTAGGAAGTTAACTGCCAGGAGAGCTTTCTTATTGTTCTATATATTATATTTAAGTAAGTTATTTTTCAGTTTTGAAGGGGTTTTTTTGACATTTAGATTTGACATTTGAGGGAAAAAGGGTAGATTTAAGGGATTTTTTTTGTTTTAGAAAGAGCAGTTGAAAAGTTTTTTAGTATACTGGTGAAAAAGGTGCTTTTGGGTTGAAATTAGGGGGGTTTATTTGCTGATTGAGGGGGAAGAGTTTAGGAGGTGGAACAGTTTTTCTCTTTCATGATACAGATTAACGAACTCTCTTTTATTCTCTTTTTCTGTAAGTTGGGGTGAAAGGAGTGTTCGAAATCAAAAAATAAGGGTCAAAATAACTGATTTCTCTCCGGATGTTTGATTGAGTTATTAATTTGGTGAATAATTCCGATCACTCTTCCTCCTTCTTCATCGAGAGACATTTGACAAATTTCAAAATTATTTAAGTATTCGGCTAATTTTCGGCGATTGTAGTGCCTTTTTAACTGTTTTTCTAAAAAATCTTTTTCTTTGTCGGAAAGAATTCGGCAATGAGGGACTTTGGTTCTAATTTGTTTTCAAGCATAAGTTGAATAGTGAGCAAAAGTTTTTATTAAGAAAGAAAAGAAACTTCTTAACTTATTTTCATAGAGGCGATTAGTTAAATCTCCATGAACGCAACCAATTATTAGTTTGTCAAAAGAAAACAACATACTTTAAACTGTTATTCCGCTTCTTTTTCTCGCTTGATATTGAACTTCAAATCCAAAAGATTCTCCGTATTTTTGAGTTAACTTTTCTAAATAGGGCAATACTCGGTAATCAGTAATCGAAGGAACAGGAGAAAAGAAACTATCTAAATGGTCGCCATGTTTACGAATAATATCTCGGAGAGAAAGTAATACTGGGCAAGCAGAGCCAACTTGAAACTTTTCTTTAAATAAAAGTAAATTTTCCTTTTTTAATACTTCTTTATAAGCCAAGTAAGTAATTGGTTGTAAAAAAGTCTGTTCCGCTGCTCTTTCTCCTAATCTTTCATAAAAGAACTTAGCGATAGATAAAGGGTTCAAATTTAATTGTTTTGGTTTATGGTTGTTTTTCATAGTAAATATAACTATTTTAAGAGTTTATTAGTCTTTTAACTTATACTTAGGATTTAAATAAGGGAGGTCTTGTAATCTTTTTAAGAGTTCTTGGTCGCCGGAGAGGGCTTGGTTGACTAATTTTTCTCTGTTTTCATATAAGGAGGCTTCGGGATATTTAGGGTTCATGGCTCGACATTCTAAACTTCTAGTTAAATTTATTAAGTGTTTTTCATAATTAGTGTCTATTTTATCAGTGTAAAGTCTAGTTTGAATTATTAGGCAACGGGCTAGGATTTGGTTGGATATATTGTCGAGAAGTATGTAATAATCACTTTTGAATGCCGAATAACCTTTAAATTTTCCCATAGAGTTTACAAAATCTTCACTACAAAACTTCCTTAAAAACTCATCATCTTTAATGCTCTCTCTATTTACTTGTTGAGCTGTTTCGGTTAAATCATCTATTACAATCAATTTCATTTCGGGGAAAGCAGTATTGTATTTTCTAATAAAAACATCTCAAATAAATTTTGGGTCTTTGCTTTCTTTTAATAAATCTCCCTCTTGACAATCTAATCTAACTATCGAGGTTTTTTCTAGTCCAATGATTTTATTTTCGGGATAAAATAAATCGGCATCAATAAATAAATCGGTTAGTTTGGAACAATTAGAAACATCAATCCGGGTTAACTTTTTAGTAAAAAGTAAGATTTTTTTGAGATTAACACAAGAACTTATTTCCAACTTTAATAGAGAAATACCTATGTAAGTATCTTGGTCAAAATAAATCTCTTCTAAATTCACAAAATCGTTTAAGTCTAATTCTTCTCCCGAAACTCTCCCTGGACAAAAACATAAAGTTTCATATTTCTTACCTGAATGAAAAACTAAACTTTCCGGAATTTCCTCAGAAACAGAAAAAATCTTCAAATCCTCCTTGTCTTTCCTCGTGGGGCAGCGATAATCTAACCATTCCTGTAAAGTCTGACAATCTTCCGCTTTTTCTATTTTCCTAACCGGCGACTTGCTGTTCTCAGGTTCCTTGTCTTTATTAAAAGCCGAAGTGCCATGCTCCTCATCTTTACTTAAAACCGAGGTGCTTTGCTCTCCGCTCTCGTTTGTTTCTACTTCCTTATTTGGTGAACTACTGCGACTAATTGGTTTTTCCTTCCTTTCGCTATCAGAACTCTCCGAACTTTTACTCTCTATTAAATATTTTCTTTGATTTTGATGCTGAAAATAAGCTCACAGAGCAATTAAAACTAAAACAATAATTAAAATTTGGGTGTTATTCATATTAAGTGGGTTTTCTAATTCTCCCATTAGCAACTTTCGAGGCAAATAATAAACTCTTTTCTGGCACTATCTCTAAATGAAAAGGAGCAAACAACTTACTCGCATACTCCACTAATTCATCCAAAGTAAACTCTTTAATATGGGAAAAAAACAAACATTCGAGTCTTTTAACTGGTTTAATTCCTAGTCTCCTACCAATTTCCTTATCAGAAAGTTCATTTTCCCTTTTATATCGGGCTATATTCTGACAAACTTCATATTTAAATTTTTCCAAAGGAGTAGCATTATCTCCCACCACAAAGTTTACTTGGGAGTAATTAGGGTTAGACAATTCCTTTCGAACTTTTTTTAACTCCGCTTCGGCAGGAAAAGGATAATTGTTAATTCTTTTTTTCATATTCATTATATTTACTTTTTTTAATTTGATAACAATGAACTATACCCAAGAAATCAGTCTTTATCTCATGAAAGCAACCAATTAAGCGGTGAATTTTATCTTTATATTCTAATGGCTCTCAAACTAAATACTTTCATGTTCCTTTTTTCTTGGCTGACCTTGGTTCGTTATAGAGCAAATACTTTTTTACCAAATAATAAATCTTTTCATCGTTCATATAAGGATGTTTCTTTTCAAAGTGAGGGTCAATAATTAATACTTCAACCTTTTTTCCTCAGATAACTAAGGGAGGGATTTGGTAAACTCGTCTGTTTTCAACTGTTATTTCTACTAGTTTTAGTTCGTTCATCTATACTCTTATTTTTTACCCCTTTTCAAATACTTTATTTATATCTTTATAATCTAGAACGGAAAGAAAGAGAACCGGCTGATTTTTCTTTGGCTAAGCTAAAATCAAACACAATTCTTTCATAACAAGCAACGGGTCTCACCTTTTTTCCTACTTTTTGTAATTTAATAATTCCTAATGCTTGCAAACTATTAATATCTTTTTCAATTTCCTCGCAATTCTTGCTTAACAATTGGGCTAAGTGATGAACCGAATTGGGCTGACTATCAACAATACAAGAAAAAAGTTTTAAAGTGGCAGGACTTAACCAAAGAGTTTCAAGGTCGGCTACTCTTATCCGGTGTGGGTGAATGGAGGGTTTGCCAGTTTTAACCGCTTTTTTTAAATCTTCGGTCATTTGAGTAAAAGAAATAAATGGGTCGTATTGAAATGTAAAAGTTTTCATAGGTTAATTATTTAATAAGGAATTTTCCAAATCTTTCAATAATTTTCTGTTGGGTTCGGTAATTAAGGAAGTGGCAATTGCGGTATTGCTTAATTTCTTTAAAAGTTAAATCATTATACTCGCCTAATGCTTGAACTAGGAAAGAGAAAAAGGAGCGGAGTTGGTTTTCCCTTAATCGGTTATGCAAATTAGTGTCATGTATACAATCAAGTAGCAGTTTATCAAAAACAATTATCATTTAAGCGGTTGTTTGAGAGTGTTTGCCGTTAGTGAATTTAACTAAACTAGCAAGTGAAATTTTAGCAATTTCCCTTTCTGATTTAAGTGGTTTACGAGCTTCTTTTCAAGGCTTATTTTGGGCTTTTTCGAAAAGAACATATTGCTCAGTTTGGTGGTATTTTTTAAATATTTTATTCGTATAATCAATAACTAGTTCATTGTCTAAATCTGCTACCCCCGCAAAAAGTTTTTTGAGATTATGGCGGTTATCATACATTTGGTCAACTACTGATTCAATTACCGGACCACGAGGTCAAGCTTTTCATTCTTCCTCAAAAAGTAAATAACCATTCTTTAAGGCTTCTAGGTAAGTAAAGTAAATTAGTTTTTGGTTAACAGGCGAAATTTCTACCCCTTTTTCCCAAAAATATTTTGCCACCGACAGAGGATTAAGGTTTAAATTTTTAAGTTTAGTTGTTTTTGGCATATTAAGTTATTTTATCACCGTCTCCGATACTTTACTCTTTTTCGGCGAACTGATAACTTCCCCTTCTCTCTTCCCTCTAAAAAGAGCATAAGAAATAATGCTACTATTACCAAAGTAATTAATGGATTAACTTCAACTTTATCAACTTGGAGGTTAAAATTTTGATTGATTAATGAATAATTTTTACTTTCTATCATATTTATATTTTAGTAAATTACTAGTTAATTTCCCGTAAATATACAGTTTATCAAAAATTAAACTGAGATTATGCGGTTGTGAATATAAGTTTTTAATTTGTTTCTTACGCCTAAATCAGGAATAGTTTTTCAGTAAAATTCTTTATTATAGTAGAATACTCGTAAACAAGCATCACAAATTTGTTTATCTTTTCTTCGCTTTTCTTTATTTTTTCAAAAGTCGAGGTTTTTAGCTTGGGGGTTAGTTCAATACTCTCAGTTATTTTTCTTGGAGTAAGATTTGTGGGGAACTACATATTTAACATAAAATTCTTTCCCGCATTGAAAACATTTAACTTTTTTGGGTTTCGGAAAACCTTTTTCACTCAGATTAAACTTAGTCATAAGGAGAATTTACTATATGATTATTTTACTTGTATTGGAAAAAGTTAGACTCCTAATTTATATTTCGGGTTGAGGTAGGGGAGGTCTTGTAGTCTTTTTAGGAGTTCTTTATCTCCTGTTAAGGCTTTATTTACGGCTTCTTGGGCTTGTTCGAAAGTATAATCGCCAGCCCTCATTGAACTACATGCTTGTCTACCTTCGCAAAAATCATAAAGAGTATTTTCGTAATCCTCATTGGCTCCATTCATTAATCTATTTTGAATTATTAAGCATCTAGTTAGGATTTTATTAGAAAGATTATCGAGGGCATTAAAATCAAGTCAAAGATATTTTGCTCTTTCTCCAAAGATTTTATGATACTCAACATCCCCTAACCTATTGAAATCGTAATTTCTCACTATCTCATCTAAATCCGAGATGTCTACTAAACCGCGAATGTTTTTAACAAGGGTTTTCTTATAAAGACCATGGTCGGTGATATTTGAATATTTTTTTCTTTCTAATCATTGGTTTCTTTTTTGCTCACCCTTTTGCTTTAAATTATTTCTAATCTCGGGAGTTAATATTTCATCAAGTTTGCTTCATAGACTTTTAGGAAGATATAATTCTTCTATTTTTGGATTATTTTTTAAGTTTAAAGAGGTTATTCCGTTATTATCATTCAAATATAAACTTCTAAGATGGGGGCAGGCACTAACATCTAGTTTAGTTAAAGGAGTATTTAACTCACTATCGTAATTAAGACTAAGTNCAACTAAATCTTTGAACTTTTCTCCTAAAACCACTTCTCCTCCTTCTCATTCTGGTTTATAAGGTCTCATTAAACGTATATCACGACTAACACTAATTCTATTGTCATCTTCCATAAACCTCCAGTCTATATATTCCATTAAGGTTTTGATTTTAACAAATTGCTTAAAATCTTTGCCTGCTGCTTCCATTTTTTTTCCGAACAAGTCACTATATCCTAGTTGTGGTCTTTTTTCATTTTTTTCTGATTTAGTGGATGACTTCTCTGTTCCTCGTTTGTCAAAGTCAAAGTGCTTCGCCCTCTGTTCTTTGCCTTTTTCAAATTCAAAAGCCGAAGGGTATTTTTTTCTTAATATTGATAAAGGTCGAATTCTGCCGTATCTTTTCTTGTCCTCATCGCTTACTGGTGAATTACTACGACTGGCGTTTTCTTTTATTTCATATTTCGGATTTTCAAAAAGATTACTTTCTTCTCCGCCCTCACTATCAGAACTATCACTATCTAATGAATATTTTCTTGGTTGTTGATAATAGAGATACAAAAGCACTAATATTAGAACGGCAATCAATAAGGTTTTATTCATATTAAGCATGTTTGCGAGAATGATTATTGGTTTTAGGAGAGACTAAGTGAACTTCCTCCCCCGGACGAACTACTTTCAATTCAAAAGAACCGAATAACTTAGTGGCATATTCGGCTAATTCATCTAAATCAAAATTGTCAATATGAGCGAACAATAAGCATTCTAGTTTCCTTTTTGTTTTAATACCCAAAGTTTTCTTTAAATCTTGTTCGGAAATATTATTCTCCCTTTTATAGCGAAGAATATTTTGTTGGATTTCATACTTGGTTTTGTCGGTAGGAGTAGCATTAGGCATTAAACTTCTACTTACTTGATGATAACCCGGTTCTCTCATTCTTTCCAAAGCGGCTACATCAATCGGCACTCAACCAGTTCTTTTTAGTTTACTATTTACTTTTGGCATATTATTTAATATCAAATTTCTTTTCTCGATAACAATCAATTATCAGTAAGGGGCTAGTAAATGGTGCTTCGTCATAGTCTCACACTAAATTATAGGCACGATAGCCAATATAAAGAGGTTCGTAGTTATAGTAATCATTTTTGTTCCTTTTAACTTCTTTGTTGGATAATTGTCTAACTAACTCCTGAATTACTTTATCATTTACACTCGAACGTCCTCTTTTAGTCTTATAATACTGACTTATCCATAGTTCTCCAAATCACTTGCCATTAATAATCACATTACCGGAGTAGTAGTTAACGGGATAATTAACAATCTTTTTCTTCATCTATACTCTTATTTTAGTTTCTAATTCATAAATTAGTTTTATCTCTTTCGCTTCTTCACCCTTCCGGTGGTCATATTTAAAATCCCACTCACTTCCCCCTTCTCTATCCTCCTTTGGACTACTCTCCGCCGATAAGCCTTTCACCTTTCTTGGTCGTTAGCATATTTGGCGGGTCGTCCTCCTAATTTACCTCACCTTTTAAAATCTTTTTGGGCATAGCCTCATTTTTTAAAATAGAAAACTTTTTTTGCTGACGCGGGGGAAATTTCCTCGCCCAATTTTACTTCTTCCATAATTTTTAATTTTACCCCTCTATCCGCTACAAAACCCCCTTAATGGGAAGCCAAAAATAACCCTCTGAAATAAATAGTTTATAAATAAACTATACTCCTAAAATACTTCCGACTAAATTAACTATTATGAGAGGAATAAAAAAATAACTTAAACTAAATGGTAGTGATGAACTAAGGTTTGGTGAAAGTTTCCGCGGGGGAAAGTTTCTTGGTTTCTTAAAGATAAAATTAATGCTTCTAACAGGAAAGGGAAAAGATTAACCCCGCAATTATAACACGGAATAGTAGTAATTCTTAAATTATTAGCATAGATTACTAGTTCTCCTAAGGAAAAATCATCTAATTTACCGCGACAAATATCAATTAACTTTTTTTCAGTTAGACCAGTAATATCAATTTCTTTAACCAGTGCCTTTCAAGTTTTTTTCTTGGTTTGTTGATAACTTAAAATGCTTTGACTGATACTATACTTTACTTTTTCTTCTACCGGAGCATNTTCGGAAACAATAATATTTACTATTCCCCTTTTTTTTTAGTTCTTGGCGAATTTCTTCNGCNGGAAAGTTATAATTATTTTTTTTGGTCATGTTTAAGTATGTTTCCTAACTCGACCATTAGTTTTCCGACCAATCAAAGAGGAAATTTTATTTTTTTTGACTTTCCTTTCTAAAATTTCTTCTAAACGCTCTTGTTCGTAATCTTGTTGTAAACCTAGCCAAAGTTCNGCACTAGTTCCTAAATAATTCCCTAACTGAAAAGCTATTTCGGCATCAATGGGCTTTTTGGCTTGGCAAACTTCTTTAACCAACTTCAAAGAAAATCCCGTGTTGTCCGCTAGTTTTGTTTGACTAATTTTTCGCGGAATTAAAAACTCTTTTTTTAAAATTGTTCCCGGATGAATAGGTGGTAATTTTTCTCTAACCATAATATTTAATTTTAGTGACTGAAAGNCATTAATAATTGGTAATTGTTAGTGATAATCAGTTATCTCTACTTCGTAAGCATGATTTTTTATTCAGTAAAAACAAATNCGATACTGTNGATTAATCCTAATCGCATGCTGTCCTTG
This sequence comes from Glomus cerebriforme, assembly GCA_003550305.1. Taxonomy (NCBI): domain Eukaryota; kingdom Fungi; phylum Glomeromycota; class Glomeromycetes; order Glomerales; family Glomeraceae; genus Glomus; species Glomus cerebriforme. Next base: position 20,182 of record QKYT01000769.1, read on the forward strand.
GCGGTTTCCGTGTAATTTATGTAAACGAGTATCAAAAGCACTGGTTAATTCTAGCAAAGAACTAATGTGATTAAGAATTTTTAATTTGGAGCGGGCAGTTTCAGTAATTTTCTCTCACTTTTTNANNCTTTTNCCATAAAAGAAGTTTTCCGTATCTTTATCAGCGAAAGTTCGAATGGTTTTTAAACTTGTTTTCATTTTTTNCGTATAACTTATTTTTTAACATACAATTCCAACCCCCTCACATTCTCCAATCCCGTTTTCCCCCACGGAGTAGTTTTAATTCCTCGTTCGGTTAAAAAGGCTTGTAGTTCAGTTAGTTTCTCGAATTTTAATCGAAATTTAACATTAATTCGACCTTTGAGAGTATAACGAGTTCCTTTTTCGTGAATACTCCCAATCCCAACCACTTGNCTTCCGCGGCTGTGAATTTCCCCAATTTTATCTCCTAATTGGTTCACTAGTCAACAACTTACCGGTAATTGCTTAATTAAAATATAGGAATGAATGCCCTTATTAGTTTCAACATAACGGTTAACTTTCANCCGCTCTTTGGCTCAGTAATCATCTAAATCAATAATAACATTAAAGTAATTCCCTATCNGTCTCCCAGTTCTTATTCCGTAATTAAACCCTTTTTCTAGTAATTGTTGAATAGTTAAAGGTTCACTATAATAAGTCGTTCAATTGGTAATTAAAGGTCATTTGCTCTTATTCTTAACTTCGCGGGCTATTCTAATCCGAATGTCCCGGCGGTCGAGGGGCTTTAAATATTTAGTTTCGGTTTTAGTTAGGTGGTTCATTTTTGACATTTAGGTCGTGGTTACGAATGATTATCCAATATAAGAAGAGTGGAAATTTTTACTCTCTATTTATCAGTAAGTATAATAAAAAAATTCCCTCCTCTTACTCCTCCGTTTTTAGTTTTTTNCCCGCAGTGCCGTTAACTACGGGCTTACTGACTCAAATTTGACCCTTTGAGCAAGGCTTTTCCAGCCCCTTTTTTTCATCAGGAGCATTGCTAATAATCAAGTTATCAGCAACCTCTCCTCCGCNTGCNNTGGTATGCTCTTCAACCACCGGAGGCATCCTAACCTAATTACTTAGGCTCTGTCTTATTTAGTTGAAAGTTATTGACAGCATTTTTATGGTTTTGGGGTTTCACAAAACTCTTCGGTAAAGAAAGTTACTTCCCCATTAGAGCCAGTGAGACGAGAGTGGAAAAATTTAACGAGAATTTTGTGAAGCGTAGCCACTAAAAACGCATTTCTCAACTGGCTCTAATCGGGTAATAATTACCCTTTCTTTTTTTCCGGAGAGAAAGGTTAANAACTCCTAATTTTAACTCGCTTCAATTCTATCTTCTTCCCTAAANTCAAAAATAGCCTCGCCCACCGGCAATAAAATTTTCTTTTCATAAATAATAGTCTCTTCATTTAAAAACTTTTGATAAGTAGCGATAAAAGAGGTAAATTTTTCATTTAGAGAAGTTAAAATTAATCATTGTTTCTCGGCTAGTTTAAATCTAGTTGTCAAGCGAGTATAAGGGNAGTGTTCAATACTTTGCTGGCTTTCATCAATTTCGTAAAAATAGTCCTCTTCTATTCTTCATAGTTTATTTTCTAAAAAATTGTATTTGAATTTCATAATGCTTAATTCTTATAAAAATAATGGGCTTGTAAGCCTTTTATGTTAAAAATTAAAATTTCAGAGTGAAAAACCACCCCAGGAAAAATATTCTTGGGTAGAGAAATTTCGCTGACAATCGGCGGATAGGTTCCATTTTCAAATTTCATTTTCCTTTGGCTGGTTAAGGTCTGATTTAAACAAAAACCTGCTGGGGCAAAAAGCACGATAGGAATTTCTTTCCCAAATAGTTCAATAATCTTATCTAATCAGACTTCGGAGCCTAATTTATTGCCGTAGCCATTGAACGGAGGGTTGCAGAGAATAAGATTAGGTTTTTTCCTCCATGAAGGTCAATTAGCAATTTCTTGGGGAGTTAAAGCAAGAAAATCAACTATTTTATCGGGAGTTTCCTCAGTTCACCATTTACCACTTTCGTTGGCTTTAATATCAATTCCGTAAATCTCATATGAGTGTTCAAATCAAGGTTTTAGTAAAGAGCCTTTTCCGGAGCAAGGGTCTAGTATTATTCCGTTGATGATTTTATCTTTCAATAACTCAAAAATAAACTGACTAACTTCCAAAGGAGTTTGAATGTTGCTGGCTTTGGGATTTTTATGGAAATTATTTCTTTGGAGGTTATACATGTTCTTCTTTTTTACTTAATCTTTTTAGGTTTTCTAATTCAGTTAAAAACCTACAAATTTCTTTGTCTTTTTGATAATCATCCAATTTTCAAGCATCTCCATATTTCTTAAATCCTTTAATAGTTGCTTCACTACATCCTCAACAAAGTCTAATATCTTTTTCATGTTCAGGGAATTGCTCGGTTTTTTCTCATTGATATCTTATTCGCAAAAAACAAGGCATTGGTTTAGCAACATTCTTCGCCTTTTCATCGTTATACATTTCACCAATAGCCCGATAGTAATCAATGTCAATTCCTAAATAATTGGGAACACAGTTTTTACAATAACCTTTAATTGGTTCGATACTTACTATTGCTTTAAAATCCCCCATATCATTTGAATATAAGTTCATTTCTAATTCTTTATTTTTTCTCGGTGTGATATACTGGGTAAAAATTTCTTGGTCTATTCCTCATTTTTTCACTAATTCTTTTACTTTTGCCTTTTCCTTGACATTGTAATAAATACTTACTTGCCTATCGTTATTATTCGCTCAATTGATAAAAGCCTTGGTATTCGGTCAATCTTCACGGTCTAAAAGTCCATTTAGTTCTTTTTCCTCATTTTCGTATCTTTTCATATAAATGCTGGTGATGTGACTATACATTTTCTTTAATGGGGGGTTCTTGTCACAACCGACTATAATCAGCATAAATATAAGCAAAATCATTCTGAATATACTTTTCCGTAGTTTGGACACTGCTATGTCCTAATAACTGCTGAATAGTTAATAATTGGGCTTTTTTCCGATAAAGGAGAGTGGCAAAACTCCTCCGGAAAGTATGGGGNGTTATTCTTTTGTTAATACCCACTTTCTCGGCTCGTGCTTTAAGTAATCATCTAATATACTCCGCCTTAATTTGGTTCCCGCGTTGATTAGTAAAAAAGTAAGTGGTTGAAAGAGGGTTAAAATACTTAATCAAGAAACTCGGAACCAAAACAAANCTAACTTTATTCCCTTTTCCCAATATCCTTAACTGATTAGCCTGTCAATCGGAATGCTTAATATTTACTAGTTCATTAATTCTAACTCCACTATAAAAAAGAAAGTCCAAGATTAAATTATTTCGCTGGTGAATGAAAGGGTTCTTTTCTATTTGGGCAGCTTTTAACTGGGTTAACTCAGTTTCCGTAATGGTATCAAAAAACTTTCTTTGGCTCCGAGGAATTAAGCGGACAATCTTTGCTCATTCCACTTTTAATTTCTTAAACTTTATGTAGGAATTAAGAGCATATTGCTGAACTTTTAAACTGTTAGCTTCATACTTTTTCAAATTAGTGCGAAAATACTCTTTAAGGTTATCAGTGTTGAACNTCTGCTTAAATTTATTGAGAATATTTAAATATAAGCGAACGGTATGGGAGGATAAGTTTTTTTCCTGTAAATAGGCAGNGTATCGGTCAATATTATGATAATTCATAATCTCTTTTGGCTGATTAGCCCTTTTAGTGGCTCAATAAGTAGTTCAGGACATAAGTTAGAATGCTATATCAATTTGCTCTTTTTTGGTTTGGCATTTTTGACAAGGTTTGCCCGTGATTACTCATTCCCGGGGTTGAAAAATAATAATCTCTTTCAAAGGTCGGAGTTTCTTACACCGGGGACATTTGATTTTGATAACTCACAAGGAGCCAAAAGCTACCAGTAAGCCCAACATTGTTCCTAAAATTAGGGTAGTAATAATTAGTCCTAGCATAGTTTTTAAATTCCATTCAATTTATTAAAATTTCTTTCACTTTGTTAAAATTAAAGTCCTTTGGTCAAGTGTTTATAACTCATCCTCCTCTTCCTCGGAAGTATATTCATCCATCAAAGAGCATAAGCCCTCTTCTAAAATTAACGGGTTGCCAAAATTATCTTTCTCGGTTTTACTCTCCTTATCTTCCAGTAATTCTAGCACCTCCTTTAAATTGGCTGCTAAATCATATAAAGTATCAGAGTCCCAAGTTTTGGGGTCATCAGAGTCAATTTGGCGAGCATCTTCAACGCTTTCTAATAGTTCTTGTAATTTATCCAGTTTTCTTACTATCTGTTTTTTTAATGTTCGTTTAGTCATAGTCGTCGTTATTTTCTCCGTCTTCCTCCTGCTCCTTTTTGGCTAAACTAGCCAAAGTTTGGTCTTGNTGATAATCATGGAGTATAGCCTTTCATATTTTTTGGCAATTATTCGAACACCTAAAATCAGGGCTTAATTTTACTTCAAATTTCTTGGGTTGAAAATGATTTTCACTTAACTGATAAATCTTTTGACAAGNAGGGCAGTTAAATTGGAGTAGTTTCTCGATGGTCTTGGTTTTTTTCATATCTTTCATAAGAATTTAAAGGTCGATTTGACAGTTCTTTTCAATCATGTAAAGTCCATCTTTTCGGATTTTTTTCTGCCACAAAGAGATAGTGTTTATCAATATATTGGCTCTGCTGAATAGTTTCNAAAANGNNTGNNGGAACTAAATTAGNGTAAACGAAGCAAATTTGAGGTTGGGAGTATTTTTGCCCGGGACTGGGTAAAATTTTTAAGCGNTAATTAATCTGCTGGTGAAATTGGTTCTTCTTGTAAACTTTNCGGGGTTCTTTGCTGGTGATTATACCGGTGAATTCTTGGAGTTTTTTTTCAAAGTTTCCCGTGCTACGCTCTTGGAGTTTATTCATCGTTTTCATTAGAAAGTTTTTGTTGAGGCTTTNAAAAAGCCGTATACAACGCCAACAAAGAGGATAAACCACCAAAAATACAACCCCCAATACTTAAATAAAAAACTTTATTATNAGTTTCTTTCTTGGTGATTTCTTTTAGTTCTTCAAGTTTTTTATTGGTATCAGTTAAGTCGGCGGTAATGCCTTTACTTTTAATCTCGTTTAATAGGGTTTTTAACTCGGTGATTTTAGTCTCATCAATTT
>QKYT01000077.1:2290-16421 GCA_003550305.1 Glomus cerebriforme
TACCTTCAACTTGCATGGCAAATGATTTTACTTTCACAATTCTCTTTGCTTAAGCAGTTGATGAAAAAAAAAATTCTTGCAATTCTCTAGAAAATCCAATATCAATATTAGAACATTTCTAAGGATTTTAAAGAACAAATATTCTTGCTTTAACTTACCAAATACCTGTTCCATAAGAAGAGTCACAATGCCTAAAAAAAATAAACATTAGGTGAGTTTTACATTAATATTTTCAAATTTTTTAAGAACCCCTATTAACTTATCAAATATCCATTCCATTGTCTAAAAAAGAAGAAGGAAACATAGAATGTTTTTAAAGATATTTAAGAATCTGAAATTTTTACTTACTAATATCCCTTCTATAAGTAAAAAAAAAAAAGAAGAAATGTTGAAATGATTCTATACAAACGAGTTTCATACTTTCATTCCATAAAGTCCAAAAATCTGCATAAGAAGAAGTGTAAATTTAGAATTAATCAATAGAAACGTTAGTTTAATAACTATTCTTATGTTTACCACAAAGTAAATAAAAAATATACTGCACTTTTTGAACTTTTAGACATAATTGAAGGTGTTTTTTGAAATTAATAAAAAGAGTTGTTTAAATGTTTTGATAAAATCTTAAGGCTGACAGAGTAGATAAAAATTTTCTGGTCAAAGACATATTAGAAGGGTAAAAATTTTCATGTGTCGTATCTGAAAAAAAAATTTTTTTTAATAACTAATCGGATAAATTCAGATTATGTAAGGATGATCCAGATGATCCAGATAATGCAACTGCGAATATTTTGAATGACGGATATCTAATCGAATCAGATAAACGGATGCTGAATTTTAACCGAATCAGATAAAAGGATGACGGATATCTTAGGATTGGAACACTATGCTTATTTAGCTTATCTTCAAAAAAAAAAAAATAGTACAGTATTAAATGCAAAATTCCCTAAAATATCAAAAAAGTGCTGCATAATAATATATATTATTACTATTTTTTAAAATAATTGATTTTGCATCTGAAATTTTATATTAAACTGATTAGTATGATATATTGATTGCATTGTAATATCGTAAATAGTAGAAGGAAAAGGATTATTATATATAATTTTTAATCTTTCTACTATAATTTTACAAAGATCACAAATGGATAAAACTAATAACATGTATAAAACAGATCTATGGTGTCATTCATCTATTACAAGTAGATTCTATTAAGTGAAATTAAGTAATTTCATAGATTATAATTTGTAATAAATAAAGTACAATCAAATAAACATAATAATCTTTATATCTGTTTATTAAATAAGCTTCTAACTTATCCCAAAATACATTAAACTTTATTCTATTAAATCTATTATTTGTTTACAAAACAAATATAATGGCAAGATCTGCTAAAGTCAGCATTAATAATAGTTTCTTTTTTACATCACAAAAGATAGCATTTAAAATTACAGAAAAATCACCAGTAAGATTGAAATAAAATATTTGTAATATTGCTGGTGAAACTTTACTAATATAAGAATATTGGAAATTTAATAAACTCAATAAGATAATGCAATATATTTATTTAAATTCATATATTCTTTCACATTTATTGTGGCAATTTTTCATATATCCTAACTAGCATATGTGCTTTCAAAGTTTCATTTTCTTCATCATTAAATACTTTATTTTCTGGAATTTTCCATGTATAATTAATGATTTCTAAATAATTACTTTGATGATATCTATAATTTATAATTTTTATTATAAATTTATTAAAAACTTTGATTATATAATATAAAAATACTAATCTAAATATGTTGATTGGAAAAGTGAGTTGCAATTCTTTTATAAACCAATACCATTTCATAATATTAATTGGAAGTAATGGCTGAATATCAATATATCTGTATATTGGTTCTTTAAGTAGGGTATTATTCAATTGGAATAATTTTCATGAAGGCTATTACATTTACAGGTAGTAATTCAATACATGGTAATGCTATTTTTAGGATTGTGAGCACTTTCATCACAATGATAAAGCTTGCTTATACTAGCAGTAGTTGTAGCTAGATATTCTGAATATTTTCTTAGNATTTCAATTAAAGAAAATATTTCAGGCATTACTTGGTTCATAAATTACTGCATACCATGGTTGATTAATGGATAATTTAAGAGAACTTGAAAGCTAAGCAAGCTTTTGCTATGATATCAGGGTTTTTTTATGATGGCTAGTATAATAAAATTTGTTGTATGATCCACCATCCTGATAAGTTTTCAGCTTTGTAAAAAGAAATGGCAGGTGGTATGTACGTGCATGCAATGTAGAAAGATGTGGATCGATATACCAGAGTGCATCTGTGAGACGAGTCACAAATTTTTTGCCAATTGTATCATGCAAACCACCTGTCCAACCAACTTTTTGGACTCNAAAAATCTCAATAATTTCATTATAAAGTTGATCATAATTATTGTATGGGATTTATAAAGATACTTTATGTCCTTACTGTCAATCAGAGAAGGAAACATTCAATCATGTTTGGTTATGTTCTGACAAATATTTTGAAATTAATGATTTTATTAGGGGGGTTAAATCAGATCTAATCTCAAATATAAATAATACACTTAGAGAAAATGAGATTTCATATAATGGTAATTTAGATCAGAAATTTCTTCAGATTTACAAGAAATATGGTCCTTAAATGAAAGAGAATTTAATTTTATAGACATAATAAAAGGGATCATACCAAAAAAATTAAAAAATAAAATTCATAATATTATAAAAAATGGGCAAAAAACGAAGGACATTATATATAAATTTAGGGAAAAGGTTTTTCAAGATACGTATGATATAATCTGGTATCTGAGGTGTGATAGTTTAAAATGTTGGAAAGAAATGAATGGTATAACAAAAAAAGTAGAAAAAGATTATTTGAATAATATAAATAGAGAAAGATACGTTAATGAGGAGGAAATAGTTGTTAGACATAAACATTATAATAATTTAGACGGTCTAAGAAATAAAATTTATTTTGGTAGGAAATTATTGGGTTTTATGAGGCAAGTTAACTGTGTCCTAAAGGAGTTCCTATGGTTAAGATAGAATTTTTTAGTAGGTGTTAGGTTTAGTTGTTTTAAGGAGTAGAGGAGGACAAGGTTGGCATGGCAATATTCACTTATACTTCAGTATATAGTGTTATTCGCAGGGCAGGTAGATTAAATTATAAATCTTAATATAATTATTAAATAGTTATTAGATTAGACATAATTTATCTCCAACTTGTAACTGTAAACTCGTATTTCTCTATTGAAATAAAGGTATTTTGCAGATTGTTTAAAAAAAAAAAAAAGATCATAATTATTGTATACAGTTTGATGTTGGGAAAGTAAAGGTTTACTGGAATTTCTCATTAAAATGTTAAAAGCATTTGGCTGAGTTTGAATTGGAGCTGGTGTTAGTGTATCTGAATCTGTATTAACAACCAGACAAAATTTAACTTGCAAAAAGCTAACATGTTTAAGTCGCCATTTAGCCCATTGTCAACTTCTNGCCAGCTTTCAGACTTTTCTCGTCTAACGAATACTTGAACCTTATCATCATATTGTCCCAATGTCATTGNATCAAAAAGGTCTTTAAACTGATTATCTGTGGATTCTATGCTCACTACGCGCTCAGAAATAACACACTTAGTACTTTCATTAACTTGAACAAGATGTTTATTTTACCATGAATTGCAGATTAAAAGCACCGCCCATTTTACGCGAAAAATCACTGAATATATATTTAAATCTTAATTTATTACAGGTGTTTATTTGTAATTTAAAGAGTATAATTAAAAACCGAGTACATTATTTAGCGCATTTTTTTTTTAATTCAAATGATCGGTAAATATCACATGACGCAATTCTATTGGCTATTATGTATTATATTTGTATTAAATTTTGAAAGATTGGGGATCCGCTCGGTCGATAAATGCGCAGTATCATTAGGATAGTTCACGGGAACACATAATTTATCCTCGAAACTTCCCGCATATACTCAAGCTTTTGCATGTATTAATAATAAAAAAGGCCCTTGATGATCCAGGGACACGATTCCAGTGTCTATTATAATTTTAAAGAGTATCCGTCGTGATGAATCATAATAACGTAATTTCTCCAAAGATTTATTCCAAAGATCGATCCTTAGATGCAGTACAAATCATATAAAAAGGTAAGGTCTTAGTTAGTGAATCCTTTTATCCGCCTTGTATAAGTAAAGCAAAAAGAAATCAAACAAACAAGTTTACCATCGATACCATTAATCAAGTTTTTCTTAGCAAAAGTAATCTGTGCTACTAGAAAAAAGAATTGACCTAGTCAAATAGCCATATGAAAGATTGTAATTTCTGACCCGAACTTCTATTATTTAAAAATCAATAGCTATGCTTAGTGCGTACCATTAACGTCCACTAGTAAAATTCCCGAATTACTATCGCTTTTAACATCACCTCCAAAACTGAAACCACAGAGCTTATTTTCAAAAGTCGTTATGCAATAGCGAGAGAGGACTCCCACGGCGTGGTAACGTCACTTCTCTCACTATTTTTTCACGTCTTTGAAACGCGTCGCACAACCATTCCACAATCCAAGCCTTTAGCAAGTGATCTGATGTGATTTTGAACTAAAGGACTAACAGGTCACAGATACGCCAGTCAGAACTGAAACTTTGAACATTGGCTTTGGGGTCGTTATGCGATAGCAAGAGAGGACCCCCACGGCGTGGTAACATCACTTCTCTCACTATTTTTTCACGTATGTCCTTGAAACGCGTCGCACAACCATTCCACAATCCAAACCTTTAGCAAGTGATCTGATGTGATTTTGAACTAAAGGACTAACAGGTCACAGATACGCCAGCTTGGAGAACAGATTATTCATAAATTTTTTGATTATTATGAGGAGTTTTCGATCGACCAAATCGATCAATTGGTTTTGGTGGTTCGGGTTACATCAACCAAATAAAATTCGTGATCAAAAATGCCGATCGACCAAATACGCGATCGCGTCTCGAGAATCTCAAAAAATGCAAAAGATGGAAATGCAAAAAGTGGAATTCGTGCAAAAAAGGCTATCCAAATTCAGCGTCCTCGCTTTTTTCAAAAAATACAGCTACAACTATGACTCTCGCGATGTCGCTCAGAAAGATCTCAGAAAATGTTTAGTTTATATAAGTCGCTCTGCTAAAGCTAAAGCTGCAGACCTTGCAAAGACGCACTTAGCTGACCTAGACGTAAGGAATTATTACAAATAGGTATTAAGTCGTTATCATCTAAATTGAGGACTCATGTTACGCCCTTGTATCATACAGAATAAGTTTAAGTCAAAGCGGGCCGAGGATTTTTGGCGGAAACTTGAGAACAAACAATTGAGTGATGATGTAAAATTTTCTAAGGTTAGTAATCGAAACCCAAATAGTTTTTACCTGTCGTCCGTTCACTAGAAAAATTATTTAATACCCACTCTACAATTTAGGAAAAACATGCTAAGAAACTTGTCATTAACGTTTTGCGGGAACATGATGCTGTTAGTCGTCTAATGGCTTCTGAAGCCGACCAACAATGCTCCAATGATGACAATGGTGACGGATTTTCCAATGGCGAAAGCCTTTCCAATGATAACGACCTTTCCGATGATGACGACCTTTCCGATAACAACAATGATGACTTTTCTAATGGTTCTAAATCAGAGAAAGATGAGGAATGTGAGAATGAAGATAACGTGGATGTTACTGAGTTACGTGAACCATGTGTGACGGAAGCTGACATCGGAAAAGCGTTAACTTCAGATGAATGGATGGAAGTACAAGCACTTGTGGAGGATTATCGATCAAAAATACCGAAGACGAGGTGTTTATACAAGTGAGTTCATCTTTGTTTTATTGTTCAATACCATCAAAACTTGATGATTGACAGTTTTCCAGTCCACTTTTTTATCACATTGTTGATCATTCAGGTCAACACGGACCAACCACAAAATTACTTAAGCAATATTTGACATCAATGCGTCAGTCATTACCTAACGTTAGTTTTGATCTACCAAGCCTTTCAGCCGAACAAGAAAAGTTTTTTGACGAACTATTTGCGGTAATTATAACATTGCATCTCTTTGAGGTCTTTAATTATGAAGCCAAATTGCTAAGATATATTAATATAGGCAGAGGACCTACAAGATGTCCGCGCAAGAACTCCTGATCAACGAACTGCAAAAAAATTAGTTGATAGGATGTGAGTTGGCGTAGAATTCTTATTGGAGATGATGGCGTCTAATTATTTTGTCATTATTTTTTCTTAGCAATGATTCGATAAATTGCTCAAACAAAGACGATAACCCAGAATATGAACACACCATGCGCAATGTGATTCCATTCATTGACGCATCAATCAGAGATGTCTCAGACTACGTTATACGCTAGTAAGTTGTCTCTTGACAATTTATTACTTATCAAAGTAGCTATTTCTTTACATATATATCAAAAAATGCATTAGTTTTGAAAGTACGCTTCGTGCCACAGCAATACGTCGCAACTTGGGTGGAGATCCTACAGAGCGTGCGCGAATGGGATATAGAGTAGATGTGCTTGTCAAGTTTCATGGCCTTCATTGGAGTCCTGACCTTGCGTGTGGCGAGATATCAGGTGGACTCCCGAGGTGCTCTCGTGCTAAAGAGTGGATAGATACCCTTAAGCTCGGGTGGGAACTGCGTGATGTGTGGGCTCTGACCCAAGATCAGCTAAATGGGGTAGATGCCAGTACTTTAGTCGTATGGGGCTTTACTATTGTTGGTGAGTGATATAAAGTTTCAGCCATAACATGCTTGTTTACCCTATTAATTCTATTATGTTTGATTAAATGATTTTAGCCCGCACAATTCGTATTTACGCACTTGCAGCTGCTGGTGGTTTGTTCCATCTCATACTTACTTATGAGGCACCTTTACCTTCATCTAAATGGGACATTTGTAACACCAAAATTGCTTATTGCACCATGTTGGGATTTTTTCAAAAGTTGAATACTACCAAAAAGATACTTGTTGATCTGAACAACATAAGAACAAAAATATTATGTTCCGGAGTAAAACGGAAGAAGTTGTCTACTTCGTTTTCTTCCCCACCAATCATTGGATCACCAGCGAAAAAAAGGAGAAAATAAAATTGTAATTTGTAAAATGAATAGTTCCGTTAAGAATTAGTGTAACAATGATCTTTTTAAGAGCCATAATCTGTAATCACCGCATCAAAATATTGTACTTGTAACCCCAATTATACTATTACTATTCTATAAATACTATATAACTAAAAAAAATAAAAGATATGCTCTTTCTAAAGTTATTGACCAGTATAATCTTCCAAAATTATAAAAAGTGAGAAGGGCAATTATATTGGTGGTAAATGGTTTATTTGCCCTTGTGAGAGTGAGAGCCTAAGAGATGTACCAAATCAAAAAACATACATCTTCAATTTCAAGTAAACTTATAATATATGTAACTTTGATTTAAGCAAAAGAATCTTGGAAACAACATAGTCTGGAGTGATGATCACTAATTTATATTATTGCATTATATTATTTTAGCCGGCGGGCATGATTTTTCGTGCTTTATTCCTACCTATAAACGTGAACTACTCCAATATGTTTTTAATTCAAATTTACTTGCCAGCCGGCTTCTATGAATAATACATTCGAAAAAAGATTAAAGGAAATAGGAAATGGGAATCACATACATCCCTGAGCCTTGTAATTTATTTTTTATTTTTCAAGCAATATTACAATAATGCATATTACATTTGCTTTGCAATATACTGCACCTATAATATGCACACTTGCAGTCATGAAAAAAAATACTAAATTTTGCTAAAATGTTAAAAACACTATCCTATATTAAAAAATATCCTATTCCTGCTGTTCATCTGAAGCGCAAGCGTAATTGTTATTGATAGTGACATTAATTACGTTCGCACTTTGTGAAAAAGAAGAGAGGGTAGGTGTGACTGTCCTAGAGATCGCAGGTGCTTCAACGGATGGTGTTACTGGTCTTGATGTAACAGGAGAATCTTTGACGGTTTTAGACGTTTCCTTGGGTGGTGGTCTCTTGGGTGTCTCTGAAGAGGATCTTGATCATGTATTTGCTGTTACTTCAGAAGTAGAAATTGTTGAGAGTTCTGTGAACACCTCTTGTGATGTTGATAATAATGATCTTGCCTCTTGTGGTGTTGATGATGAACTCGCCTCACTTGACCTCCTTCTAACGCTCTCATTGTGTGCTTCTTCGAATGGAAGTTCTAGCAAATGAAAATAGATTTGTGTTATCAAAAATAAAAATTTCTCGGGAAAGAAAGCTTTCTATTAACTGTTAGATTAGAAGTACTACAAGAAAAGGGCATAGTTACCTGGCTTTAACCAGAAAACTCTTTGTAAATCTTTTCCCTCTCTTTCCCACCGGTTCTATACTTTACAACCATCTAATAAATAATGATAATAAGTATATTGCCAGCCAGATTTTACGTAAAGCCAAACAAGAACAACTTACTTTATAAGTCTCGTGAGGTTATGAACTTCTTATGATAGTTCTCACCAGTAAAATAATTCGAATTCTCGTTTATTTTCCTAACGACCATTCCAAAAGAGACTATTTGTTTCTTTTCGGGGCTCATAAAATCTGATTGGCCGATCATATCGTGATTTGAGGATCCAACCCAAGCATCAAGGAGCTATTGTGGAACTATCCTGTGATATGGTATTGGTGGCTGTCACCCGAAATTTTGCACACGTGTCATAAGCATCATAATTCTGGTCAGCATTATAAAATTTCTTTTTATATTACACAAAATTCAGAATTGCATCAATCTTTTCGTTTATAATACGCTGATCATCATATTCGTTTTCCACATCATCCAAAACTTTTTATTTTCATCTTTGTTTAGTAAATAAATTTCATCCTATTTGCTATCATTTTCATCTCCCAATTATGATTTCTTTGCAAATTTTCTACTGTTATTTCATTTTTACTCTTTAACTATAGATTTTCTCTTTAATAGATGAGTATCATTATTAAATTGATTAAAAGCGTAGAAAAATTGAGATGAAATTTCAAATTTCATATGAAATTTTACTTAAATATTACTAATCCTTTAGTCTAAAATTTTCCATTTTTAATATATGCTATTATGAAAAATTCTTAGACTTTAAATTGTAATAGCTCCAAAAATTTTATAATATCTTGAAAAAATAAACTGATAAAAATGTTAAGCACATGCTAATCTATAATTTTATCAGTTTAAATTTGCCAATAATTGATTTAATTTTAATTTATAAATTTTTAAAGTCATATGACTTTTATGAGGTTTATAGGTGATAGCTACCATACATCATGTTAATCTACCCAACTCAGATCTAATTTATCTGATCAAGATCACATGTTTTCCTGATGGGCTGTTAGCAAAATTTGAACTATGATATTCTCTAATATAAGTTGCTAAAAAATCTAAAATTTGCTAAAAAATGCTATAAATCAATAAATTACTATATATAAATTGATCACTAATTTGCCTAGTCAAACTATTAAAATTATTATAAACAAAAATTTTAATAAATTAGTATTTAAACCCATTAATTTCTGTTCTGTATATGATTTGGATTATGTTACTACATATCAAGTAAGATTGCTTGGTGAAATTAGAGAGTTTAGTAAACAGGCGAAATAACAAAATATAGTAATTTGACAAAACTATATTAAAGTCTTAATTAAAAGTTAGCAAAACTTAACAAAAAGCAACCCCTATCAAAACCTATTTTAAATAGTGAAATTGATGAAACTCTGCAAAATTATAATAAAACTATAGTAAAAATTTGGCAAATTAAGTGCAGGATTTTAGAAAAGTTTAGATAAGCAATCTTAATATCAAGTAAAATGTAGTTCTTATAACTATAATTAGATTGTAAAAATAAATAAAATAGAAAAATAATACAATAATTTATTTGTTATTAGATTTCATAAAATACTATAACAATAGACCATTCATATAATATATACTTTACAAATGCTACTTTTTAAGAAAGAATATAGCATTTATCATATATATTGTCTTTTTATTTCATTTGACAAGACCACCTATTAAGAGATAATTTATATAACTATTATATTTATAAAAGCCAAATGGATATTTATTTTGATTATTAAAAATTGATAAAGATTACTAAAGTAAAACTAAGAAAAGAATATTATAGTAAATAGCATAGATGAAATTATAAAATTAAGTCTAAAAACTTAATGAAGAATCATTAGGATTACTCATACTTCAAGATTAAGACTAAAAATAAATCATGTTTATTAATCCCTTCTTCATTACCATAAAAATCTATTGTATTAATAGGATTCAAAGGAATTATATAACTTAGTGCAAGTGCATCTAGGAATACGCAATTTGATTTGACATTTGACATTTGATTTAAATTTGATTTGAATTTG
The DNA here is from genome assembly GCA_003550305.1 of Glomus cerebriforme. Lineage (NCBI taxonomy): Eukaryota > Fungi > Glomeromycota > Glomeromycetes > Glomerales > Glomeraceae > Glomus > Glomus cerebriforme. Next base: position 12,773 of record QKYT01000077.1, read on the forward strand.
CAAATTCAAATCAGCTTTTTTTTTTAATTCGATTTGAATTTAATTTGATTTGATTTGAAAATTCTTTAATTTAATTGGTCAATTCGATAAATATTTAATATTTGATTCGAATTTGATTCAAACCTAATTTGATTTGACAAATTCAAATTGGCTTCATATTTGATTTAATTCGAGTTTGAGGAACTCTAAGTGCATCTGAAATTTTTTTTTTTAGCTTATAGCTTTAAGAGAAATCAGATTTTAATTAATACTAAAAAATATTTTGATTTTGTGTATAAATAATTCATATATATAAATATTTACATAATTTATTAACATATATGCATTATATAATATATTATTTTTTTCAAAGAGTTCAGAAACTAAAATATTGAGATTATAGAGTTTCTTAATTTCAAAATACTATAATTATAACTTTGAAAACTTTTATATAATAGTTATCCAGTAAGCTTACAGTAATTATAAGAAAGATCTGAATCATTCAGTTAGTAAAATAAATTTAAAAGATAGTAAGAAATGATGATATTCCTGACAAGAAAAAGTTTTTAGATATAATTCTTTAAAAAATAAAAAATCCTTATACTCATCAACAATATAATTTACATAGTACTAAAATAATTGCTATAATAAATAAAAAATATAATTATTTAAGACTACTTTAGTGTGAGAAATATTATTTTTTAATAAGTAATTCTTTTAAGTGGATATTGAAAAAGAAATTCTAATTATAAAAATGATTAGAAAATATAATATATATACTTATTAAAAAATTATTATATCAGTAAAGTTATATAGTTATTAAAAAATCATATTGAATTAACATATTAAAATAGCTATAGAATCCCAAATATTACTATATTTAGAAATACACAATTTGATTTAATATTTGACATTTGATTTGAATTTAATTTAAATTTGCAAATTCAAATCAGCTTTTTTTTGATTTGATTTAAATTTGATTTATTTGATTCAAAAATTCTTTAATTTAATTGATCAATTTGACAAATATTTGATATTTAATTTGAATTTGATTCAAATTTGATTTAAACCTGATTTGATTTGACAAATTCAAATTGACTTCATATTTGATTTGATTCAAATTTGAGGAACTCTAACTATATTAATAAAAAATATAACTTTGAAAATATCATTAAAATTTTAAAATATAAGAAATATAAGGGTAAACTGTCAGAAATATAATATATATGTAATTCATCAATATTAAAATTCATATATAATATTCAAAAAAAGGATTTTACCATAAGTTTTTCAGATTTGAATGATAATTATAAGTTTGTGTACTAAATTTTCAGATTAGTTCTTAATTAAAATCCTAAATATTATAATATATTCTCTTACCATAATATATACTATATACTATATATATAAAATAAGTATAATTCTAATTCTCATTAAGTAATAAGTATATATGATATAATAAGTAATACTCTACTGTAAATTAATTATCTGTAAAACTATACTTGCTTGTATGATAAAAATAAAATTTTTTTCTTAGCAAAATAGCATTTATTAATATATATATTTATTCTAAAGCTACTGACTATTTTTATTACATAAAGTCTTTTTGAAACTATTCATTCTAACTGAAATATATTATATAATATCACTAAGTTTTAGTATTAAATGATTGAATAAGTAAAAAAAATTTGTATATACATTATTCTTAATGCTTTTATAAATATTAAGATCTTTAATATATATTTTATATGCTTTTATATATCCTTAAACATAAAATTTTGGTATAAGAGTTTATTGCATATTTTTCTACTTTGATCTTAACATAAATTTAAATTCAAAAAAAATATAAATAAAGAAATTAGAATATATTTAAAAGGTAGTATAACAAAAAATTATTAAAATTTATATTATTTTTATTTTACTTAATAAACTTTAACTTTTTATTCTATTAAATATAAAGAATTTTTTTTAATGAAAAAGTCTTTTAATATTATCAGGATTTTTACAGTATTATTTATACAAGTAAATAGAATAAGGTAAATGAATAGGTATTTTTGAAAAAAAGGTAAAAAATTTTAAAAATATTTTAGAAAAAGTTTTAGAACAAATCCCTTTAGAGGTTATTAAGCGAATAAAAAAAATTTGAAGTTTTGATATCAGAAAAAAATTGGTAAAATGGATAAGATAATAAATTATTTTATAATAAATATATGGATATGATAACTTGTATTTTTAGATTTTCTAAAAGATATATATGCTAGTAAATGCATTGTGCCTATTATTAAAAATATTATTCATAGTTATTTTTTAAATAATTATAGTTGCAATTTTATATTAAAATATATAGTTACGTCTATAATTGCCTATCTAAACCTTCTCAAAATCTTACGATTAGGTTTGGCAAGATTTTACTATAGCTTTATTATAGTTTTAACAAAGTTTTAGCAGTTTCAGCATTCATAATAGGTTTTGGCAGATTTTGCCTTTTGGCAGAATTTCGCCAACTTTTTAATAAGACTTTAATATAGTTTTGGCAAAGTTTTGCTTTTCAACATTTCATCAACTTGCCTAAACCTCCTAATTTTGATAAGCAATCTTAGTTACATGCTTACATCATATAGTTGTGATTAATGTTACGGGTAAAAGTGTTTTGTAATTAGCGTAATGTTTTGCCTTTTAAGGTCAATTTCTGAAACTTGGCCCATACCTCCAAAACCTGCCCAAATTTCTGTAATCTCTGAAACTTTAAATTTCTAATTACTTAATGTCCGAAACTTGCTCTAACTTTAATTTAATATTTTATATAAAGAAATTTATGTTTTTTTGTTTTTTTTTAAAAAAAAAATAAAATATTTAAATTTTAAAACAATAAAATGATTTATTTATTAATTTGTAAAATTATATTATATTAATATATTAATAAAAAGTTTACATTGTATCAATTATTCCATTAGCTTCAGCAGCTGGATCCCAATCTACATCACTTTCATTTTCTGGTTCTTCAATATTTTGAATATTAACATATTCTTTTTCCATATTATTCTCACTATCCTTAATAATTCTATCCAAATTTTTAATAAACTCCTCTACGTCTAAATTTAATACATTATTTATTATCAAAGTATCATCTTTATCAAATGTTAATTCTGTATTATTATTATCGTGAGCATTATCCATGAATTCAATAAGATCGTCATCAGGATTTAAATATGCATCAATAACAATATCATGTATTTCTTCACTTGATTTTCCTATACCAAAATATGGTAATTCTTGTTTTGCCTGTGCATAATAATAAGATGATAATTTATACATATTTTCAATTTTATCTAACCCTAATCGATTTCTTCGTTTACCATACAACCATCCAAGATTAGACCATACCCTTTCACATCCTGCTGCATGAGGTGTAACTGCAAATAATTTAAGTGCTAGTTGTACCAAATAATCTTGTCCTCTAGGAAAATTATCTTCCATTGAAACCCACNAACTACTTGNAAATTCAGCATCACCCAAATCAACATCAAATGGTCTTTGATGCGTATGATACATTCTCATCTGATGCATTAATTGTTTTCGTGCAGAATTTGATTTTTCCATATTTTTGAAAATTTCATCTGCAGTCATTAAGAGATCCCAAAAAGTTCCACGTGTCCAGCAGATTTCTAAG
>QKYT01000077.1:38362-72957 GCA_003550305.1 Glomus cerebriforme
ATGAGTTTCATTGTTTTTTTTTAAATTACGAATAAAAAATATTAAAAGATTATGGCATGATATTCAATTTTATAAACAATAATGCATGGTAAATGCATCATATATTTACTTATTCATTACTTTAATACGATTAAAAAAAAAAAAAATCGTAATCTTATTAAGGAAATAATCTCAGGTGACTCAGAGGCATCTCAGAGAATTTGGATTATTATTTTTTTTTTTTGATGAGATTAGCGGAGATGAAATTATCCTATATTCTCCGTTGGTACTCCTTGAGATAATAAATAACCAATAATTAAATGTACAGAAATCAGTTGCACAAAAGATAAGATGATAGATAAGAAACACATCAATATTTTAATTCTCACACATTCATTTAAAAGATAACAACTCTTCCCCCCCACATTATATTTATACATGCGATTAATGATCAATCATTATAATAAGATTAAATAATATTATGTATGTATCACTATGTATCACGTTATTTATTTATTTATTTTTAATTAATAATTAATAATTAATTTGTTACTGCGGAAATATTTATCAATTATTTATCAATTATTTACGGAGTGGAAATATGTGATAAAAAATAGTTTCAAAAATAGATAATAGTTTTAGATTTATAATTTCGAAAGATTTTGATAAAAAAAAATGTTTCCATTTAAAGAACTTGAAGAATAACTAAGTAATAATATTTATGTCATTAGGAAAAAAGTGCATGACCTAAAATATGCAAGCATGCAATGTGCCAATGTCAAATGTTCACCATCAAATGATAAAATAATAATAATAATTAAAATAATCAAAATAATCACAAGATTTTCCACTCTTCAAGATGTTGAATGAATATCGAATGTTTTTGATTGGATATTAAACCGAATGATAATTATTTTTTTTGGCAAAAGTTGCTGATATCAAATAGAAAAAAAAAATCCTCAAATGGACCAAAAGATAAAAAGTAATTTTGTTTCGTAATGAAACTTCTCTTTTTGTTTATTTTTCTTAAATATTTTTGATGAATTTCAATAAATAATGATAAATCAAAATAAATAAATAAATAAATTTTTAACAAAGAAAATAATAAATTTTAATGTTGTGTAATCGATACACAATTTATATGCTTTTATCACTTATTAAAACAACGTGTAGAAATATGTGATTATGAAATACATAATATTTTTTGTTTTTTTTGATCCTTCCCTTCTTAAACTAGAAGACTCTTTGACCTGATTCATGCATAAAAAAAAAAGCGATCATGAGACTCTATTATTATTTAAATTAAATATATTATTATTATTAAGTGAAAATTTGATATTCTTATCTCTGTTACATTTTTTTAGACGCACATGTCATTCATCATAAGACCATTCGCGGATATTTTATTCCGTAATTATTAAATACATTATCTTTTTTCTTTAATTATCTTCTATCTTAATTTTTTCTTTGTTTCTGATTGGAGGAGTTAAACTTAAAATGGAATAAAATACAATAAGTCTTTCTCGCGTGGCAAAAAATACGCATGATATTAAAAATTCAAATCCTGGTTTTAAAAAACCTTTTTTTTTTAATTGACATCCTTTAAAGGTTTAATCTACTAAAATTCCATAAATTGTACAATTTTATCTTGTTTTTCTTGAGAACTAATGAAAAGGATATGCAATAAATTAAGTGTTAATATTACACGACCAATCATAACTCTTTTTTCTAATAATTATAATTTAAAATCGTTAAAAATTGTTCGATTTCTTGTTCGATTTTTCACCAAAATAAAATTTCAATAAATAAATAAAATAAAAAAAAGGTTAAAGACATACTTTGATTGTAAATAAATTACGTATTGATGATGCATGTTTGATCTTTTGTAAAGAAAGATAATTATTTCTTTCCTTTATTGAGAAATAAATAAATAAATATTTTTTATTTAGTCTTGGCCATATAACGTATAACAGATATTTCCACTTTCTTGTTTCTTTTATCATTTTTGATACAATAAAACTTAAAAAGAAAAACGCCAAAAAAAAGCCACATTACCAAATCTTTCTCCCGAAATCATCATTAAAAAACCTTTTTTTAATTGATACAATATATAATATTCCTGATCCTGAGAATTCTTTCTTATTTCTTTTTTTTCTTTTTAAAATTTCACATTTCTATGTTTAGTTAAATCATATATTATTAATATAAACAAATGCTCATATATCATATATCGAAAATTTTTTAAAATTTTTTTTTAATATTTACCTTGTTTTACATATTTAATCTTTTCTATATATACAATATATATTTATGCTGACAAATTCTTTTTTTTTTTTTTTATTCGCGATTCCTCTTTCTAATATTTCTGGGCTAACGATTTCCCTGGGGCTAAATAAACATTCCACACATTCCATGGGCTAAGTCAGTTTTTTTTTTTTTTTTTTACTATTGTTGATCATCATAAATTTAATAAACAAGGGGAAAATCTTACTTAAGACAATTCAAAAAAAAAACAACAATTAATAACAATAATAGCACTAAGTTGGAGTAGGGGGAAAAAAAAAAGTCGAATGATTTTCAAACCAGTTTTGCCATGATCTAATATCGGGTTATTATTTTTTTTTTGGATTTTCGAATGAAAAGCATACAATGAATGAAAAAAAGAATTCTAGGAAAAGGGGCCTGTCAGGTGATCGACAAGATGTTCATACGGTACTAATGTGTTTTACAAAATGCATACACTATGTATAAGCCTTATCAAGTGATCAATTCATACTATAGGTATAACAAAAAGGTTTGGTGGTAAGTTTTTTTTTTTATTTAGATAATAAAATTGGTTTGTTTTTAAATAAAAAATTCCCAACAAAAAAAAAAAAAAAAAGGAAAAGCCACATTAAATAGGTCACAGATGAACAAACCGTATGATGAAAATTAATAACAAATTAAGAATTTTCAATTAATTTACAAAAAATGGTAATAATCTATACAATTCCTAATTTGTTATCACTCACTTCAAATAGTTTATTTAAAGAGAAATATCGATTCCGGGACTTTTTGAAACAGTTTTCTTTAAGAATAAAGGAAAAAAAAAACTGCAAAACAATAATAAGAATATTAATAATAACAATTTGTTAGAAAAAAATCTTGATTATTAAATAAATTCTTTCTGCTTACAAATGTTATAAATCAAATGAAAAAAAAAAATAATAGTTACCTTTTTTTTAAAAAAGAAACCTTTTTTTGTCGTCATTAAGATTTGGCTGATGTAATATTTATTAAAGGATCTTAACCATTTTTATACATTATCCCGGTAACATTCATTGATGCCTTGGTCCTCCTGTTAAGGCTATTATCCAATCATCATTGAATAAATGGGCCAATTAACAATGACAATGTTGTGTTCATGGTTAATGATGCACGTATATAAATCTGTGTACCTGCAGTATCTGCACACATTGTCTAAATTTATACAATAGATTACTTAATATGTCGTGATGATATCATTTAAATGCTGTAAGCTGTAACTAATCGCGCGGAAATAATAAAACGCGTAAAAGTCTCGCTATTTACCGTATTTTTTTTTTTTTTTTTATTAATCATTCATTTTTTAGTTAATTAAAAAATTTTATTTTTATTTTATGGATAATATATATATATATATATATATATACCTATTTTATTTAATGGCAACCATATTTTAAATGCAGTAAAATAAAAACAGGTTTATTTGAAAGATCCATTTATGTTGTCATTATCAAGCATATAGTCTTATAAATTAAATTAACATAAATGGGAAATGCAACAGATTGCAATCTATGATTGGACCATGTATCAATGTATCATAATTGGGCAAGTATTATAAGGAACACCCCCGTAAATATTTTTTAAAAAAATGTAATAGGGTTCAATTGGTGAGATTTATTTGTTCCTTAAAGGTAACAATCAAGTAAGTTACATTACATCAATCAAATGAGAAATCACCAAAACAAGGCTTTTGTTTTCGGAGAAATTTGTGAAATGTATCGAACTTAATTTATAAAATTTAATTACTTGTTGAACAAAATACTATTACAAAAAAAAAAAAAAAACCTTTCGATAAATAAAATTCCCAATAAATTTATTTACTAAAGATTATACAATATGATCAACTGCAGAAGGTGTGAGTGTAAATGTTCAAGATTTTAAAATTTCGTACATCCTTTATTTTTATTTATTACATTCTTTAACGTTAGCACATTTAAAAAAGTATGTTCATATGATCACACTAAAATCTCATGGATGAATGCCCGCATATAGATTTTTAGAAGTTTCGATAAATGCATGTGAACGTATTATAATTTGAAATTTGAAAATTCTAACATTTCATCAGAGTTAATCCGTTCTAATCCAATCGGAATGAATAGAATTAATAGAAATTCATTTATATTGATCTACCAAGTACCAAGTTTTCAATACACTTTAGTTATTTTGGTAGATCCTTTAAAAACACGATTCCGAATATACAATCCCTTTTTATTGGATTTTAATTTGTACAAATGAGTGATTGTAATTTTTTTTTTGTTTATTAAAGATTTACTCAATGCGTGATGAAAAGACTTGTTATAGAAGTACATATATGTACATATTAATTTTTTTGGCATGGCTTAGTCTGGATTCCTCTCTAATAAGGAATTCAATAAAAAAATTAGGATAATAATAATTATAATATAGGATGATTTCATGTATTTCATGTATCACATTAATAATTATTAATCATTGAAATCATTACAATTTTCCCAAAAAAACATTTTACCGACTAACCGACAACCAAGATTTTTTTTTATTCAAAGTAATTAGTTTTCCTGTGATATTGAATAGAAAGGTTTATTACCGAATGACGCGCCATTTTTGGTAAATCTCATGATAAACTCATGCAATAAGGGAGTTAAAATGTAAATTAAAATAGGAGTTAAAAAAGAAATCCATTATCGAATAATAACTTATCTATTAGTTAAAACGCGTTTCAACTGATTTCTATATTGTGTTACACTTCGTATCATTGGTTCGGATAAATAAATGCGTAATACAACTAAATCATTTAATTAATGATAAATGAAGATAAATTATCATGCTGCGGCTTTTATCAATATTCCTTCATTATCATTAAAAAAATTAAAAATATAAAATCAGATCATATCATTCGCCCCTCATATACGTCCCCAAAATTTGTTTCTTTTTTCTCTTTTTTTTCATGCAATAAATTAAATACAAATGCATGTACAATAGTTAATCCTTAAGTCCTTTAAGTTAGATCATTTCCATTATTCAATAAGAAAAAAATAAGGAAAAACAAAAAAAACTGGTTTACAAAGTTTTTTCTTTTCTTTTATTCGTTTATACAAAGTTAAACAAACTCTGTACACATTCTTTGAAACTCTCCTTGACAATAAATATTTTTAATTTCAATTTTATCATTTATAAACAAATGGATCAAATCAAGTAAGTAAAAATGAATAGAAAAAGCAGGGGGTGAGTTTAACATTTTTTCTTGGCTCTTAAGTTCAAACTAAAATTGTTTTTAGGTTTTATGTATTCATTAATGCAAAAGTAAAATCAAGATAAGGTGAAATTACTAAATCTAAATAACAAAAGCAGATTCGTTCAATTTTTTTTCACCGAATTGATCCTGAGTCAGAAAAAAATGAATAATTTAAAACTTGTATTGATTGTCTTTTGAGACATTTAAAAGAGATTCCATAATAATGTATCAATCATGATCAATTTTAAATACACATATTAACGAAATATGTAAAACAAAGTAAAAAAGATCAATCAATAAGTCATACAATAATCAATGCATGTAATCAGATATCTACGTGAATCCACCAATACGGGACTTTCCGCAACAATGAATGAAAACGAAAAAGTGAATAATTATGTAAATCGAATCAAAGAATTCCTAATCGCCGAATTCAATTACCCTCTATATAATCACGCTGTAGTATTCCATTAAGATTTGCTTTTTATTTTGATGAAAGGGTTCGTCTGCCTAACCCTTTTTGAATTAATTGCATTACAAAGGATTCTGTCGATCCCTTAAATTCCGAAATTAAAAAAAAAAAGCCATAATACCAAGAATAAAACATAAACCCTTTATTCTTTTTCTATCTAAACCTATTAGGCTAAAAAACTGATGGAATTCGTAGCTGCATATTTGGTCGATCATTTCTATGTACATACAAGACTGGTAAATTCTCAAACTATCTGGATCATTAGATTAATGATTTTTAATTAATAAATTTTTAAAAGAAGAAAAAAAAGATCAATTGTGAGTCCAATTTAGAAACAATTCCTCTCGACATAATAGATGACATCGTTGGCGTATCTATTACATGATTTAAAATTTGTTTCTAATCCCCAATTTTAATCGTGGGCTCATTTTAGTGATTTTACGCGTAGTTATATTCTTAGTTACTTTAACGGAAATAAGAAAAGAAATGGTTCTTTTTTGTATGGAATTGGCACATTATTCCAGAAAATGCGACATTTACAGATTTAATTGGTATTTTTTTTTGCTCGGTGTTATAGCCACATAAGCCACAATAATCATGGCCGATCAGGCGATCCTATATGTGATCATATCTAGCATATGATTAGTATATGCGCTTGTGTTACAGCAATGAAACAGTTATCACAGTTTATAGAATTTTCTTAATTCCTGAAATTACTATATATAAATTTTTGGAAAAAAAACAATGTATAAGCCACAACTATCTTATGATTTTAAATTCTATTCGAATTTTTTTTGAAACATTTGACAAAAACAAACATTTTTTTTTTTTTTACGCATGGGTATCAACATTTCCATATCAGGAAAAAACGTATATCATAAATAATGTAGATAATATGGTAACGTATATAATATTTCCAATATTATATATTTATGTAAAATATTCTTGACATAGCCTCATTAGAAATTTGAAATACTTTGAATTCGCGACCTAATCAAGTAAAAAACAATAATTTTACGCCTTTTATAATAATTGACTCCATTTTTCTAAATTTATAATGTTTACGCCGTTCAAATCGAAAAGTAAAAGGTGTACAAGTAAAAATTCTGCGTGGAAATAAATTACATGTATGATTATATCCAATTATTATGGTGAACAATAAAGAGATGCAACACGTTTACACGTATTATTTAAAGGATTTAAAGAAAGGTTTATATTATTGTAAGACTCAAGATTTACTCTGAGTCAAAATTATATCACATTTTCGTAATAATTTTTCCTTGAAAGAAGGTGATTTAATGAAAATGCCGAGAATGCCAAGGTGCATATTAATAATAATAAAATTTGAAAGATGAACGAAAATGCCAAAGATGCATATTAATATATAATAAAATTTGAAAGGCGCATATTTTTTTTTTTTTAAAAAAAAAAATGATACTTTTATTTATTAAATAAAAAAAGATCATAAAAAGAAAAAAAAATTTTATTACACTTTTGATAAGTACAAAATTTAAAATTAAGTAGCCGATAATAACTCGGAGAAATAAAAAAAAAAAAATCCTCACAATACTATTGCATAATTATTCAACAGAACCTTGTTCGACAACGTACTTTTCGCCCAAAATTTGTGTTGCAACCAGATTACGGATATATGGCGCAATTATACAGTAAACATACATAACTTTATTGCTTCATTTATCTTAGACTGAAACGCGAGAATCAAGCTCAATTGACGGTTTGCCACAACCAGAAGCTGTCAAAGAGTCCAATATACTAAAAACTTGGAAATCTTCTTCATATTATATGGAATTCGGAATCATGTTAAGAACTAACTATGCCGCCGCCCTATAAAGTTTAATACAACCAACCTCTTGAGTTATTGATAGAATGAATTCTTTTTTCTTTAGCTAGCGGGAAAAACTCAAACTTCTATACACAAATTAGATACGATATTGAAGTTATATTATAAGGATTAAGGGAAGCTCGAAAATGTGTTAATAGTAATACTGTAATAGTAATGAAGATATAACACTCTATTGAACCTCAAAAGGAATTTGCGTTTGTAGTGAACTTAAAAAATACTTGATAATTGACGACGTCAAATCATGAGGAAGAGAACATACCGCTATCTATAATGATCATAAAATTATGGACAATTAAAATTCTTCTTTCAAAATTACATGTATTATTGGAACGACAGAGATATTCCGTTCATTAGACATGAATCGATCAATCGTACCGAATTTTCTAATATTTGATTGGATTAAATCAAACACACATTGTCCAACGTGTTTACATTGTAGACTGTATAAGGAAGGTTTAATTTTCTAACAAAGATGAGAAAGGCATTTAGAAAGTTAAAAAGGATTTTTGTGAAACAAAAATATACATATCAAAAACAACTAATGCCTTTTTTAAAGATAACTATTGATGTAAAATCACTAAATCACATGAACATAATTATCAAAATAAAATATATATGATAAGCCAATCAGCATTAAGTCTTCTTTATTTCTATTAAATCTTTGACTTGATTATATGTGAGAAATAATGTAAATTTGAAAATTACAATTATAACCATTTTTGCAAACTTTATTACTATAATAATTAATTCATTTTTAAAAGGGTCTTGGGTTTGGATATAAAAATCATTATCCCTTCGTCAAAGAAAAAAAAAAGATTCTTCAACCATCAATAAAATGTTGAATCCGATCATAAGCAATCCTCAACATATTGAAGATGTGATATTAAACTCATTGATGAAAGGAACTGGTCATCCATTTTTCGTTAATACAAACAAATTGAAATTAAAATTTAAAAATTAAATAGTACAGTAAAATGCATTCTCTATTGACAAGCATTTAGGATAAGTGAGATAAAGGTTGGGGCATTCGTAATGGAAAAAAAATTAAATATTCTTACCCTCATATTTAATAAATACAGTAGCTGAACACTTTCCTAATTAATCCCATTAATAAAAAGCCCCACTGTAAACATTTCAATTTCCAAATAAATTCTGATCAGACTTGTAATTTATTGACCACCAAACCATCCTCCGCCACCAGATTGACTACCAGGAGCTTGTTGTTGAGCCGCTACGCTTTGATTATATTCTGCAAATCTTTGTCCTACTCTTTCGTTATGTTTTAAAAATTTTTCAGTACATCGTTGAATACATGTTTCCTAATATATCCAATATATCCATGTATTTCGATATTAAGGAATTTTTTTTTAGTTATTAGTTAAATACGGTAAAGTGAATAACATAACACATGAATTGAATAAGTAAAATCAGATATAATTTACCTCTTTTGTTGTTAATGTTTTTGAAGTGAAATCATTAATACAATCGTTAAAACATCTATCAACCAAGTTTGAATAAAATTTCATAAAATCTCTCATCTAAAATAATTTTTTAATAGTAATATTATATACATACATATATATATATATAAGAATCAAAAACAAAAAAAAAAAAAAAAAAAAAATTATTAATTTCAATTTGATAATGATGTGGTTTATTAAATTAAATATATGAATTTTAAAGATCGTATGAATGAAGAAAGAATTTAAATTTATTTATTTATTGAAGTTTTAGACAATACATGTTCGAGAATAAGGATTTTTTTTTAAAAAAAAGCAGTATTAAAGCAATCAATAAGATACTTTCAAATTAGTCAATAAAAACAGTAAAAGATAAAAACCTGCTTCTGTTCAAGTAACTTCAAAATATGCGCTCTTTCAGCATCATTATAATGTGAAAAGTCCATATTAACCGAAAACAAAATCTTTCCGAAGAGAAAAAATTTTTTTTTAATTCATAAGAATGATTTAACTGTGAATTAAGATTATCCGCAAATTATAAATCACGTGCCTAAGCAGTTACACTATATGATTTTGCCCCTTTTCTATGCCGGTCAAAATTAGCATAATGCAGGCCAGTGGTGCTTATTTTCGGAGTGCTTAATAATAACTATAATTATTTCGGTCAAACATCTTATCAAAGTAATATCGAAACTTAAAAAATTTTTTCAAAAGCTGTTTTCAGACAGTCAATTCCTGCAGGTGAGATTATATATTGCCAAAATTTCGTGGCTGTCAGTTCTTTGTTGGCTTTCCGAGTACCATCATTGTTCAAGCAAAAAAATTGATTAACTTCTAAAAGAAGTTTTAAAACGCTCACTATATTACAGTAAAATATAAATTCCGAGTTTAATTATAAACAATATCGATTTATTTACTGAATAATATTCATATTTTTATTTTTATTTCATAAAAATAGTCTTTTTTTCTCCAACAAAAAGTATATGTTTTTTAAGTTTTGGTTTCTTTTATGATTTGATACTCCAAACGCCCAAATCAACCACAATAATACTGATACCGAAAATATCCTCGCAAATGACTCTCCTGCTTCTTCAAGCTGTGCCCATATACAAAGAATGAATAAGGTTGGATGGTGTTTTTTTTTTCTTCATAATGGTAAGCAGTTATATTTTGCAATCCTGATTGTTGTTGACTTTCGTTCATATAACTTTTTTAAAGTAGATATTGAAGGTAACCGCATAATACTTTTTATTGCTTCATAAGCAGAATCACCTTCTCGACTATAATTAAAATAACCCAAGGCAAAAACCTAAAGAATGATAAAAAATAATAGATTATTGTTTTTTATTTAATAATTATAACACTTTCATGGGATAATGTCTTATTCCCTTGCTTTATTATTCTGATTTCTAGTCAATTCTTGAAAAATTGGACTAAAGTACAAATATCAACTTCTTGTGCTATTTGACCCATCATTTTCTAGAGTTGATCTTGCAAGGTAGTTATAATGTGATTTTGTTTTATAAAACAAATTTTAATAATTAATTTAATTTGATCCGTTAATTTAATATATTTTAATTGTAAATAGTTACCTTCCTCTTGCAGTTGAGCAAGAAGCATGGTTGATTTAATGGAAGAAAAATTTAATATGGGCAGTTTTATTGATCTGAAATCGTATTGTATAACAGTAAATCCTTGTCTAGAAAATTTACCGACTTTTCTGGATCAACTTCATTCAGATTTGAAAATTGACCATCTAGATTCGCCAAAACTAATTATTTTACGAAAATTGTCAATTAATAAATGGTTTTCACAAAATTCTTGTCATAATGACATTTATAAATTTGAACAAAATACTTGATTGACCAATTTATATGATAAAAGTATTTTTCAGTGTAACTAAGAGTTTCATCAGTGGTAATAGTTAATTCTCCAAATTAAAACTATTAAAAAACAACATATATCATATTTTAAAATAATTTCAACCTTTGTCAATAATACCAAGACGGGATGGTATAGTACTGCCATTTTTTAATAATTACATGGGAGTGTCCGTACGTGATACAATTGTTTTAACGAAGCAACGTAATTTCCCCAAGGATTGATTCCAAAATCGGTTCTGCAAATTATATAAAAAGGTGAGGTCCTGGTTAGTGAATCCTTTATCCCGTCTTGTACAAGTAAAACAAAAAAATAAAACGAAATATTCAAACTTACCATTATTTACATCATCAACAATATTAATCAAACGAACGATTGTATTCCACAAAGTAATAACAAAGTAAGTTTTTTCTCTATTAAATTCTAGAAAAACGTCATCCCGATGCTAATCCATTTTTTCCTTTTTTCCGGATTTATAGATGTACAGAATCAAAACAGGCATATTACTCTATTTGTTATATATCGGCATTTTGATCTATGCCAAGCCGCAAATCATATTAAGCACAGTGAAATTACTTAACAAAGTCTGGCGCAATACATCAAAAAATTTCTTCTTCACGTGCCGAATTATTGATGTTTGACACAGTATTATACTGGGTGATAAAAAAAATTGATTATAACGCATTAAGCAACAAATTTTTTAAGTATGAGATGGAGTGGAATGTTGTGAAAATGAATNGAGTGGAATGTTGTGAAAATGAATCGTAGCAGTAAGTATGAATCGGAAATATTGCATTGCTTAATTTTTTTTTTTTTTTTTTTTTTTTTTTTTTTACCTCAGTTGCTAATCTCCCGAATTTATGCTGTAGGTTCTAAATTACTTAATCTCTCGGGAAAATTCTCATGCGGAATCGAAACTTTCTACATGATTTATGTGGGTGGGTGGGAGTAAAATTAGTTGAGCAAAGTGATAAGTAGATGATGTATAGACAGAGAAATAATTCTGAAACATTAGTGAGCAAAGAAATAACTTGATCACATTAAATGGCCTAAGATCCACGAATTCCCTCCCTCTTTGATAGCATCATATATTTTGCTTTCTTCCCTTATGTATCTGAAAATAAAGCATTTATTTGTTTGCCCACATTTTGTAGGTGGTGTACTATATGAATCAGACTCATTTAATAATTAAAAATTAATTAAAGTAATACATGAATTTATTAAGTATCTGGGGGACAGTTTTAAAAATTTATTTGTCACACACTATTTGTTATCGGTATCAATCAACTTTTGGCCGACATTATGGCATTAAGAAATTAACCATATGACAAATAAGTGCGTGACAAATATCGAAAAAAATTCTGTCCCTAGTGAAATATTTTACTATGATCACGTGGGGTGGAAAAGTGTCGGTAATACTGGGGAAGCGTAGGAAGCGTAACTCTGGTCAAAAGTCACGTTACAGAAAACTTTTTTGGGGTGCACTTAGGGTAGTTAGTTTATGCAATCAGTTATACAAATACAATGAAATAGATTTTTAAAGATCTGACAAGAATTTTAATATAAAATAAATTAAATAAAATGTCTATTTTTTTTTTAATTTTTCAATAAATGATATACTCTTTAATACATATATTAAGAATATTAAAATTTAGTAGTCTATTATACAACCATCACTCTCTATCACCAATTTTATGTACATTAATATAGAATTTGCTAAATTAAGACATAAATTTCTATCAATAGCCTCCCATTTCCTTGCTATTAATATAAAAACCATTTGTTTTTTCATTAATCATAACATTTACTTTCTTCTTAACATTTCTTTTCATTATTGATTATAAATTCTTGATTGGATTAAGATCTAGAGAATATGATGGCCAATCAAGAATGCAAGGACAATGATTCTGAAGAAGTTCAACTGTAATTCTTGCATAATGTTTAGAATCATTATCCTGCTAGAAAATCTTCTTATTATTAAAAACCTGATAAGCTTGTTCAAATAAATTTTCAGTTAAAATTTCATGATAAAGCTCTCCATTTATATTTTTAGTAAACATGTGAAAATCTACAACTCCTTTTACACAAAATACTTCCCACACAAAAAGGTGTTTTACTGTTGCATAACATGGTCTTGGTTTTTCACTTTTATAATGAACCTGAGTTATATTATGAAATATTTAAAAGGTTATTTCATCAGAAAATACAACTTTACTTCACCATTGTTTTTGATAAGCTTTTGCTCTGGCTTCAGTGAGAATAGGAATTGGACAAGAAATACAAACTTTATACCCAAATTTTTGAAGGTTTTTCCTTACTGTTTGTAATGCAATTTTAAGGCCCAGATATATTTTTTTAAGAATTTCAGTAAACTCAATACTTGATACAGCTCTTCATGATTTTGCAACATGATCAAGATAATAACATTTTTAGGAATAAGGCAATTTAGATGATCTGAATGGGTTTTCTATTTTAAATTATTTGTTTCTTTAAGTTATTTAACCCATTTGTATAATATTTTTAAAGAAAAACCAAAGTATTGTGATTTTATAAACTCCTTTCTTTCATAATATCTTAATTAGGTTGTATTATTTCTTAAGTGTAACTATTATATCACTCATATAAAAGCTAAACTACCATTTTTTTTTAAGTTTATGATGTAAACAAACTAATCACGTCTTATTTTGCTTTAGTAATATAGAAAAATTAAATCGGCCAATCATTTTTTCTTAAAAAAAAAATTATCAGTTTTTTCTACCACTATTATAAAATAAAGAAAAAAAATAAAGAAAAAAATAAAGTGTAAAAGAATAATAAAGGAACTAAAAAAAAAGAATCAAAAATATATTTAAAAGAAGAATAAACTTATCTATATAAGAAGTCTAATATGAAAGCCATTTTATTTATATATATAATCTAACATAATAAAATAATCCAACATGTAAACAAGACAAAGAATAGTATAAACTTCCAAAATTAACTTATAATAAAAAAATGTTTCTGTATCATTTCTTTACTAATTAACATATTAATAAATTGCATATTTTAAATTTCATTATCAAATATACTAATAATATTAATTAGCTGAAGTATTTATATCCATATTAATTTACATTATTAACATAAAAGATATATATATAGTAATCTTAAAGGTTATCACCTGATTTAAATAATAATATATTAATTTTAGAAGATTAAAATTATAAATGAAACTTTAAAGAATAAAATAAGGATCCTGAAATATATATAAAAAGATAGGGTTAGTAATAAATCAAAAAAATCATATAAATCTTTTCTTTTTTGAACAAATTATAATAATGTTACTATATTAGCCAGAAATTTATTACTTATTTTAGTAACTAACTGATATTACCATAATTCTAGCTCTGAAAAAATATGTATAACTAATAGTAAAATTTTTTTGGTTAGACTTGACCTTTATATACATATTTCAAGATTTTATAAAATAACTATAAGAATCACAGAGATGATTTCTATAAATAAAATATCTGAAAATAATATTGTTATAAAATACAAATACATATATTAACAGAATTGGACTGGATTATTTGTATCCATATCTGATATTTTTTATATTCAGAACTTTTTGTCTGCATTAATGCTAGTTACATCACTTATTAATTCTGTCCAAAAGATATCTAATATTAGTTTATATTCTAATTATTCTACAGAAATAGTCTTGAATATGGACTTTCAAATATCCTGTATCTGCTAAAAATCACTAGGATAATATCTATATACAACACTATCTAAAAGTAAATACAATCTCATTAACAAAAAGTTGACTTTTTTAAATGATAAATAAATAAAAGATACAATTCTTTATAGAATAAGATTTCTTTTCTTTTTTAATTAATTGATACTTTAATAAATAAATTTCTTTTTTTTCTAAATCTTAATCAAATAAATTTTTTAAAGTAAGACTTTATGAGTTATATTTTTTTACAATTTTATTGTTTGATTTAATTTAAAATTATAGAATTAAAACTACAATATTTTAACTGTAAAAATAGTTTTAAAAATATTAATTTTAATTATCCTTCAAATTTATATGATAATAAAATACAAGTAAATTTAATTTATTCATCCTTTTTTATTAAAAGTTAATATTAATTTTTTTTGTATAATTGAATAGTTAATATTTATTGCTTTAATAATAAAATTTAAATTGCTTATTTATAAGCTATATATTTATACATTTTTATTTTTTTGATATATATTTTCAAATATTAATTAAAATAATAAGTCTGATATAAATAAACTTTATTAATAATTAGCAAATTAGAAATGCAAAAAAAGCAGATAAAATATATGATGCTATCAAAGAGAAAAGAAATATATAAATCTTAAACTATTTAATATAAGTCCTAGTATAATATTATTATAATAAAATTATTTTTCTATTTATACATTTATTTACTTTACTAATTACAAAATTCTTTATATTTCACTCATTATATTTTTGATTTATATTTTCATAAACTTCTTGAAAATTCTTTTATTATAATTGAGTAGATGCTGAAATAATACTTTAAGTTTATTTATAATCTAGCAATTATTTTTTTTTTTATAATTATAGATAATATTATCAGATTAAATGCTATTATTTATAACACATATAGCTAATAATACTGAAAATACATTACATTTCAGCTAGTTTTGAGGATGCAATAATTTCTTCTGGACTATAAATTTGTTATATCATTTTCTATTTAATGAATTTTTATAAATTTTTAATTTATGTCTTAAATATGATTCAATTTAATAAGATTTTTCAGAAATTATTTCTAATGAAGTAGGATCTTTAAAGTGATTTAAAAGATCTTAATATACTTTTTTGATCAGGTTTTTTAAGAATTTATCAGTAATATATTTATAATCAGAATACACTATTTTTTAGATATAGTTTTGCACAAAAAAAAAATTTGTATGTAGAATCACATAATTTTAGAAAATTGACAAGAAAAAAATATGTAATGCTTTTATCTTTATATAAAAAAAAATATATAATGTATATTCATAAAATTAACTATCAGATAACTAGGATTATTTTATTGAAAATAATATAATTATATATATTAAATACAAAAAAAAATGAAAATTATTTTATTTTAAATTAATATTTAATTTACATCTCTTTAAAGGTATAATTATTTTAATTGTCTTTTTATTAGAAAAATTATTATTTTCCACTTTATTTTTTTTGAAATAAGCTATAAGTTTTTGTAATATATATAAAATTCTTAAATCATCTCTAAAAAAAATTCTTATAAAAATATATATATAATAATAAATTAGTTTACATTATATATACCTGTGACATTAATAAAAAATATTGATAATAGATTACTTAATACCTCCTTTTTGATAAATTACTTAAGATACACTTTTGTGTAATCCATTAAATTTTTATTAAGACATTAATTTTAAATAGTTTTATTCTTATTTTTATTTATGAAAATTGGATGACTTATTTTTATATTTAGAATATCTACTCTTTTATTATTCATATATGTAACAAATATAAAGCCAGATTTACTAGCATTATGAAAATTTTCTTTTTGCATAGCATTAGATTAACTAGCTACATTATTCCTAATTAAAAAAAGTATATTAGTTTGGATCTTTATAAAAAAATTTAAGAACTCATATTTTACCTATATTTCATTATTTACTGATAAATCTTTAAAAGTAACATTAAATAATAGTATTAAAACTTTGCAAACATACAATCCTTTATTTATTATCATCTGATTTAAAACATAACAGTTAAAGGAAATATCATAAAAAAAAAGGCAAATTTTTTTAATAAGGTTGGCAAAAAAAAATTTGTGGTATAGTATTTTTCCTTTTTTTTTTTATTTAACAGTATATTTTATTTAATAATTTAATTCAATTCTTATATATACATAAATAAAATAAAAAAAAAATCAATCTAAACAAAATAAATGGATCTCATTCCTATCTAGTTTATATAAATAAAAATCTAAAAAGTAAAAACTAACCTAAATTCTTATGCTATAAACCTAATATAAGAATATGTCCAATATATCACTTCACAATAAGAGATAACAATTAGGCTGATTAGATATAGTATTCTTCTTTTTTTTATTTAACAGCATACATTTTTTTTTAAAACAAGTTAATCGTATTTATTATAATTATTGAAATTCTAATAAGAATACATAATTATGAAGAGATAAATCACGAATATACCCTCTATATAAGAAAAGCATAACTTGTTGTATTTAACAGCATACATTATTTAGTGATATAATTCAAATTATATATGTAATAAAATAAAATAAAATAAAGAAAAGATCTAACTTAAACAAAATAAATGAATCTTATTCCTATCTAGTTTACATAAATAAAAATCTAAAAAGTAAAAAACTAATCTAAATTTTTACACTATAAATCTAATATAAGAACATATCCAATATACCACTTCGCTATGAGAGATAGTAACCAGGCCAATCATCTAAAGAATATCCTTTCCAATCCCTTAAAATAAATTAAAGGAGAGTCATATTCTAATCCTTTGAACTGTCAGATTTATCAAAGGGATCGTATGGTCCAAAAGTTTTATCCAGGATATTTCTTATAAAAATGATTTAAGCAATAAATTCAAAATATAAGCTAAGGTTGAAAATGGTATTTTTGAAGCTTAAGCAGTATTGATGGGAGCATATGACTGCAAATTTTGTTATTAGAAGATGATATAGTCATAAGATGATAATGATTTAGGTAAGTTTTATGGTAAAAGTTTCATTAGAAAAGATTCATAGCAGAGCACAAAATTCTTTGAGAGGAGATAGTTAAAAATTCTTGTTAATGAAGAAAAGCTGAAAGAAAATAAGGAATGAAGCCTTGTAAAATAAATAAAGGGCAATTAGGAATTGTCGTAATAATAGGAAACCAAATATCCAGAGAAAGAAAATAGTATTTATTAGGATATTCAGTTTTATTATGATTAGAGGGTTTAGACCAAAATTCTGCAATAAAATTTAGAAAATTGAGTTTGAACTAATCGAATAGGATCAGATAACAGTTATAAGAAAGAGATAGAATCATGAGAGGTGGGTTTAAAATTATAGCTATTAAGTAAGCCATCAGGTGTTGGAAAGATTCAGAAGCTAAATCATATAGGAAACATAAAAGTTCATTAGAAAGGTAATGAAGATAAATATTACATCTATTCTATCTTTAGAAAGTGAAAATTGTAGAAGAGAAACAAAAATATTAAATAGGGACCAAGATAAATCCCAATCTATAAATAAAATAAATGAAGATAAAGAAGAAAATCTATATAATGAAATAAACTTAGAAAATTCTTTAAAAGAAATAAATTGTAAAAAAATAAAATGAAAAGAAAAATCAATTTGAATATTATTATAATTAAAAGAAATCAATAATGGTAAGACGAAATCCAAAGAAATTTTCTCCAAAAAATCAAAATCAGAGGAATTCGTAACATTATAAACAAGAGAGTCCATATAATTATGAATATAATTATCAGAATGAGAGGAAACAAATATTTAGTTGCAATAAAATAGGTTAATTGTGACTATAGATAATACAAGTTGCAATTTTTTCAAAACAGCATATGGAAACTTGTAATAATTGAAGTAATACTATTAATAACTGAAATAGAATCTGAGTATATATTAAGATGCATAGTTTTGGGGATAATAAAATATAGAAGAAGTAACAGAATAATTTTAGAGATAAGAGGAGAATTGATTAAGTATAAAATAGAAAAGATAAAGCTATCAAGAAGTAAATCATTAGCTGTAAACTATGTTTAAGTATAACTAAGCTAAGGAGAACTGTCCACTAGTTTGAAGGATCTATCAATATAAAATAATAGACATTAAAAACAAAAAAACTGAAAATGTGAAGAATCAACCAGACAATAAAACAATAAATGCTGGCTGATTTAATCAAAATTCAGGAAAATACTTAATTTCAAGAAAAGAGACATAAGTTAAAAAACTACGGTCTTGATTGAAAATTTAAACTGAACTGTATCACTATTCTTTATGCAATATTTAGAAGTGGATTAAAGTGATATAGTTGTATTTTATACCTACTTTTAAGTTCAATCAGAAGGAAAATTACATTTTTAAGACAAACTTTTTTATATATGCAAAAAAAAGAAAAAAAATATTACCAAAAAGAAAATGAAAATGAAAATTTATAATACACATGATAAATTATTAATTTATTTATTGCACTTTTCAAAATTATGCTACTCTCTTATAAATCACTTGTTAAAAAGATTATAATTATTATAATCATATGAAACATATGATTATTATAATTAATAAATCAACAAATATAACCAATCATATGTTCCATATGATTATAATAATCATAATCTTTTTAGCAAGTGATTTATAGGAGGGTAGCATAATTTTGAAAAGCATTATAATTTGTATAAGTATTATATTAGAAATTTGACATTTCTCCTGACTGATAAAATCTATATTTTAAATTTGATGTCTAATCTTTCATATTGAATAATTTAACTTATTAATAAAAAAATAAATTTATTAAATTACATATAATACTTCCAAAATTTATTTTATTAGCATTTTTATTTTTTCTAAAAGATTATATGATAAAAGTAGGAATATTTTTGTCCTAATACTTACTTCTTAAAAACAATCTTCATAAATTTGCAATATAACATCATTATTAGATAAAAAATATTTTTTTTTAGTGTCTTGTTCAAAAATATTATAAAGAGATTTTGACATATTAGAAATAAGTTTCAATTGATATCTAATATACTAGAATATAAAAAATAATTGTAAGATAATTAGGCTACATTTATTTATTCTAAATTATTTTTTAATCTTTCTCATAAAAATATTTCAATTTTTGATTATAGCCTAAAATGTATTAGTAAAGAATAACTGTAAATATAGAGAAAAAAAATACTATCATAATATATTTATTTATAAATCATACATAAAATATATTTTTCTTTAATATTTTTAAATTTTTTTCTACATTATTAATCCAAGATTCTTTATCTATATTCTATAGCATTTATAATGATACTTTTGTAAAATAAAAACATATACCTAACTATTAAATTACCTATACATATACTAGATATCTAACTCTAGAAGTGAAATGATATCTTCAAATGCAATTCTAATCTAAAGCAAATTCAAAAATATTACCTGAATTTCAAAAAGTAAAAAATAATATAAGATAATTCATTTGAACTCAGATATATTGTAATGTTATATCTTCATAAGATTTATATAACAGATATTAGTTATAAACACAAATGCTGATAACAATTCAAATACTATCTTTACCAAATATTTATCAATATACTTTTGCAAATACAACTATTTTATACAAACTAAAAATAATTATTATGCTAGCCAAATTAAAAAAAAAATATTAAAATATTCTTACTTTTTGATTTAACTTTTCATCTTGGCTAAAATTTTGAAATCTATTTAAATGTAACTTATTTTTAGCTGGTATGAGTTTTTTAACTCTTTTTAATATTTGAATAAAATTCTGAACTTTTTTATTATAATCATTAATCCAATTATCTAATCTAATATGTTTATATAAAGCAATTATAATCATAATATTTAATACTAAAACAAAAATTAATAAAAAATTTTCCATTATTAAAATATTATAATTTGTTAAAAAAAAACAATATAAAAGCATATTAATTTTACTATACTATACTTTTAAATGTCTCGCATTTTTTATTCATGTCTTCTTTAACTTGTATTTATATTATTGGAAAAAGTAATAAGAAAAATATGCAATGCACTTTTATGCCAAAATTTTGTGTTTAAGAATAAGGGTATATGGAATATATATTAAAGATAGAAAAGTATTAGGAAAAATATATATATAAACTTTTTTTGCTTACCTGACTATTTAATACTAAGATCTGGCAACATTATACAAATATGTTTAGCTCAGAATATAATAAAAATAGCTATAAAATACCTAATAGTCTATCTTTCTAAAGTAAATATATACATATTCATAAATGTTATTCTTCTAAATATTATAAGGAGAAAAAATTTAAAATATTTTTGGGTAAGATCGATTTATATGTGAAAATATTTCATCATACAAATGATTTGTGATGTATTATTTATTATATCATATATACTTTATTATTTTGTCATATATGTATTATGACAGAACAAAATAAAAAATAAAATAAATTATACAATAAATAAATAAATATATTTTGGTGAAGTAATATAGTATTTAACTAAAAGATATTAAATACATTTTTTTTTTTTGCAGTTTTTACATAGAATTAAAATATGCTTCAGTTAAGGTTACTTGCCAAAACCTAGGATTTTAGGCAAGATAGCATTTCGCCAAAAAGCGAAATTCTGCTGAAACTATATTAAAGTTATATTAAAAAACTGGCAAAACTCTGGAGAAAAGCGAAACTGCTGAAACCTATTATAATTGCTGAAACTGCTGAAATTCTGCCAAAATTATAATAAATCTATAGTAAAATTTTGATGAAACTAATCGTAAGATTTTGAAAAGGTTTAGGCAAACAACCTTAGTTTCAGTAAGGTTATCTAATTATAAACTAATCCAGCTAAAAATGTTAGGCATATTTAAATTGATTACTTCAAAGATTTTTAATCTCAGATGCACTTACATTATATTACATAAGATATCTTTTAAAACTGTCTATTAATGTAATAAGATTTGGTAATAAAGAAAGAAAAGTTAATGATATAATTCATTTTTAATCTTATCTTTGAAACATGAGCAATTTCAATAATTCTTCATCAAGTTTTTAGACTTAATCTTATAGTCCTATCTGTTACATCTATTATAATATTCTTTTCTTGATTTTACTTTAGTAATCTTTACTAATTTTTAGCATTTAAAGCAGATAGCCATTTGACTCTTATAAATACTAGGTCTATGATAACTAATGGGATTTTCTCTTAACTTACCATTAACATAAAATATTTTGGTTACTCCTTGTCCAAATAATCCAAAAAGGTATGTAGTATACATGATAAATGCTATATTCTTTCTTAGAAAGTAACTCTTGCAGAGCATTTCTTACACAAATAGCCTATTGTTAGAATATTTTACAAGATCTAATAATAGATAAATTATCATATTATCTTTCTATTTCAATCATTTTTGTATACCAATTATAGTCAAAATAACATGTTTGATACGTGAACTAAATCATATTCAGAATGGAAATTGATAGGTTTAGGTATAGGTTTATTATAAACTTTATCTAAAATTATCTTAATAGTTTCTTTGGACATATTATTAATTTATGTACTTTTAGTGAATTTTAGCAATTTATAGCAATTTATAACAAGTATATTATAATAAAATATCATATTCATTTTATTCGATTATAAGCATATCAGGAATTTATATAAGGTTATATTAATTTTAATTTCTCATGATTAACAGAAGATTATGATATATCACTCTAGCTCTGAACACTACCCTAATCTTTTTTTGAAGCATAGTTTCTGCAAAAGTTAATCTAACTAATTTTTCTGGAATTATACATGGTACCATCATAAAAATAGATCATCTCTCTTATATATTATGCATTTTTTTTAATAATACATTAAATTTTTGTTTTTATTACAAATTTTACAAATTATTATTTATTATTAATTTTAAATGCTATCATGAACACCTGCCACATATCTTGACTAAAATTAACACTCAGTTCATTTATATGCTTGGTTTAGATTTTAATAACTTCTTATTTCTTTCATTATCTTAAAATTTAACTTTCAAATTTTAATAGTTTCTCTTACATTAAACAATCTTATATTAAATAATTAAACTGGAATAATTTCTCTTAATGCACTTCTGGACGTATCATATTAATTAACTTTAATAATTATGCTACTTCGGGCTTATAGAACTATTATGTTCAGGCCTTTTTATAAAGGAAATAATTAAGGATTTTGTGTTTTTAATATTTATTTTTATTTATCAATTATGTGAACCAAAAGCTGCTTGACTAAAGTCAAAATCCAGCCTTTTTATACAATTTGATATTTCACTAAACTATGTGATACTATAAATGATCTACAATTCTTCAGTTTTCTATGATTCTATAATTTCTTACAATGTTCTATAATGTTCTAATTATGTGTTAAGTCACATGCTAATCATGTGTTAATAAACTAAACTATAAAACTATCTAAAATAATAATATTAATTCCTATATTAAATAAATAAATAACTTCAACTAATATCAATTTCTATGTAATTTATCCCATATCTTTGGTTACAATTGCCAAAAAATAGTGCAAAAAAATAATCATTATTTTTTTTATCATAAGAGTTGAAGTATTAATTATTATCTGGTTTGTCCTTTTTCTTTATTTTATTTCTTTCTACTGTATTTTTAGCTAGTAATTTTTTAGCTGGTAAACTATCTACAGCAAATTTACTAATAGTTTTGCAATACCCAAAAAACTTAGGTTTGTCTTTCAGAAGTGAAATTAATATGATTTTTAAGATTTATAACATGATATTATATAAAACATTAGTTAAGAGTAATGATTTTTTATATATATACTATAATAAAAAATATCTTAAATTCCAGCATCATGTTAATTATGCTTGAAAGCTCATTTAATTGATTTGCAGTATTAGGAATAGTAAAGCTATTAATCTGGTCAACTAGATAAAGACCATTTACCCAATAAGTAAAATATATGAAAAAGTCTCTCTCTAAGTAAGAGGAGGATCAGAAATGATGTCATTTAGTTTTTGAGATTTTGAGACCCTCCTCCCCCCTGTCATTATCTATTTTAGGAAATTTAAAATTATAATATAATTTTGACCAGAATTAAATATATTATTAATTACTAAAAATGGAAAGTCATCCTGGCCTGACCCCTCCCCCCCTAGAAAATGATGTCATTTCTGACCCTTCTCTAAAAGTGATATATGTGATGCTTCCATAAATTTATGAAGGTTAGCATTATAATAAAATGAATAACTTATCAATATAATTTCCTTACAATGAAGTAACCACTAGCTGGATCCAATGAAGTGGCCAATCTCTTTGAAATATATTGTATATTCTGTTCTTTCTTTTGCAAACGGATTTTCTTTATTACTAGTGATATTTTACTAATATCTGATTCGAATCCAATTGTATGTTTTCGATAGCTTTGTCATATTTAGCTAAGAGATTCTTTATATTTTCTGGTATTACTACTGAAAAAGAGCTAGTTATTTTTGCTTCTACCTAAAGAAAAATTATTGTAAATATCATCATTTCCTTGGTTGTATTGCTAATAAAAAAATTACGAACCATTTGCCAGTCAATGTTCAGATGTTATCCATTCCTGAATTGTCAGAATAATCTTTACGGAATCTTGTTTATTATCTTCGGGTAAAAAAATTATTTTGTATCTTGCGATACCTTCACCATATTTCAGAAGTTTTTCAACAATGACTTTCTATGATGTTGGAAGATAAATTGATGAACATAAAACTTCATGGATCAGCTTCAATAGAAGATTTATTGGGTTCCTCATCCAAAAGTCCGATATCATCATTGGATACTGTGTGCTTGCTAGGAAGATGAGGCTCTTCTTGATCATTTGCCTAAACAGGTATGTGTTATTGCGCATATCAAAAAAAAGCTATCAAAGACATAGTTGCGAACTAGAACGTAATTACCTCTTGGTTCCAAGGGGACATAGAAGCGCTTAATGAATATATCTGATGGGGAGGGGTGCGTGGTTGAACTTGAGAGGGACGAGCCTAAAAACAAGATAATTATAACCTTTAAACATCATATTCATGGATTACTTGGTAACATGTGACAATCTCACCTTTTTTGTCAAAGTAGCAACTCCTTCATCATTCGCATCGCGATGATGTTTCATGCAACGGTTGTCATTATATGTCAATGTCGCGTCACTTCCGGTTGCAAGTTTGATTTATCTAATCCAGTTCTTGGCAAAAAAAAAAAAATACAGAATTAGCAACATGAATCATTACACAATAATGACAATATCAATATAGAAAAAAATAAGCGATCATCCTTGTTAGACGAGGAGTCCCAGCTTGCGCAGCGTCGAACGAGGAGTTCATCACTGGAGACGAAGAGTCCCAGCTTGCGCTTAGCGTCGAACGAGGAGTTCATAACTGTTCAGATTAACCTCTTAATGCCTATCCTATTAACATATTTAACATATACAGTACCTTCCAAACGTCGAGGATTTCTCGAGCTTTTTTCTTTTTCATTGTATCAAATGAAGTAATTCTTCCACTTTTTTTATGCTGTCCAGAACTTTTTTCCGATCATTTTGTTTCGTTTTCGAACGATAATATTCTACAATACAGTCAGACCTCCATATAGTCACCTAATCGGTTCCCTCAAAATCGGTGATTGTATAGAGGTATTGAAATTAAAAATTTCTTTCTCTTTTATTCTTTTATTTATAAAATTTGTACGTTTTATATCAATAAAGTTATGATGTATCTTATGCTTTACATTTGCAACTGCCTCGTGCATAATTACATCATGCATCTCGTCAACATTCTAATGAGTCATTTTATTAATAAAAAAATTATAATAAATATGTAAAATTATGATTTTTTTACGGTGATTATGTAAAAATTTATTAATAATAATACTTATAAAGAATTGTGACTATATAGGAGATAACTATATAAGAGATCTGACTATATTTGTGCATGTCCAGTTTCTGATTGCAGTCTTCATTAAAAGCTTTGAGAGTAAATAGGATAGCGAATAATCGTATATCACAATAATGAATATTCGTTAAAAAATTTTTAAAGTGATAATGATTAGATCACAGCCAAATTAAAACTTTTATTAATAATCTATTATTTTATTTATTTATTTTTTTTTTTTTTTGATTATTAACAAAAATCATCCCCCCCAATTACACTTATTCAAAAGATTTGCATTGTCCGTACTTTAAAATCATTACTTAATCTCTAACTCATCAAAAAAAAGTTTCGGAAAGAAAAATGAAATAATTATTTTTTTAAGAAAAAACGTTCATGGTGTTGTAAATGAAAATAAAAAAACAGAAAAAATTAAAAGAGAAGAAAAAAGAATTATAGTCCTAATAATTACAATGCTAAAATTCTCTTAAAAATAATAAAAAAATTAAGATAAATTAAATATACATTTGATAGAAATATAAAATATACATCCCTTATATAAATCAATTTGAAAAAAAAAATTTACAATGAGCTAAATATCGTATTGTTTATCTAAGGGACAACATCAATATCTTTTATGAATTTAATTGGACAAAAAAAAACACTATAGATGCTATATATTTTTAAAAAAGGTAAAGAAATAATAAAGTCCAAAATTGTATATATATAAACTTGTCTAGAATTTACATCTCAATATATAAAAGTCCTTGTGAAAAAAAAAATTTTAAAAAGTTCAAAATTTTTGTTTGAATTCATATAAATCTGTCGTCTAATCCTAATTTAATGTCCACCATCAATTATCATTGACATTCTTTTCGTTGCTTGTTTCTTTAACATAGCTGCAGGTTCATCAGACATAACAATTGTACTTCTTGGTCTGGGTTTAGCTGGGGCTGTATTTGACCTTCTGGTTACAGTAGGTCGAGGACTAGATGGAATTGATGATTTTGTTGTTGATTTTGTTGTTGATTTAATATTTGATTTGCTTTGAACTTCAACTGATGGCTGCATTTTAATCTTTGTTGGTACACCCAATCTTCCATTAACAACATATGATATTTGTGATGGCTCAGGTGTAGTTGGTGTAGAAACAGATGAAACAGATGAAGATTCACTTGAAGAACTAGATACGCTATCACTTCGTGTAATATTGTCATTGTTATTATCACCAAGATATAGTGATTGTCGGCGTGAAGATTTACCCGATTTATCTTCAACAGACTTATTATTTGATTTATTAGAAGATTTTGTTCCATTTGTTTTATTAGTAGTAGAGTTTGACACATATAACGATGTTCTTCGTGAATTTGTAGATTTATTGTCTGTCGATTTTGTTCGAGGAGTTGGAATAGTAGGTGATGTTGATTCCACTGGACTTGACAAGTACATGCTACTTCGTCTTCGTGTTGCTGTAATTTCTGATCTAGCTGGAGAAACTGCACGTGATGAAGCGACAGAGCGTGCAGGTGAAACAGACCGACTAGGTGGAAATGCTTGACTATTCCTTCGTGATCTAGGTTGTGACCCAAATCCAGAAGGTGATGTTGCCCTACTGATAGACATTCTAGGAACTTGACTATTTCTACGCGATCGTGTTCCATTTGATGTGGGAGAAACTGGTCGACTTGGTGCCATTGATTTTCGTTTGGAAGCATCTCCATTCACAGAAAATGTTGGTGAAACTGGTCGACTTGCCGATATTCTTGGAGTTGCTTGGCTATCTCTACGTTTAGCTGAATTCCTTGGATTTTCTTTCTCTTTATCTTCTTTCTTACCAGCACCTTGTTCAAAACCAAAGAACATTTGGTTTACAATACGTTCTGAAATTTCCGATTGCTATAATAGAAAATACGAAAATTATTAACTTTAAATATAAAAAATTTAATTTAAAAATTCACTCCTTACCAAGGTATCCAAGTAACGTTTACTTTCGTGCATAAAAGGTTTTCGTTCGGCTATTATAAACAAATATTTAAGAGAAGTCACAAAAAAAAAACCAAAAACAGCTGTTTTCATTAATTGAACTTACCTTCTTCATATGCAAGACAAGCATTGATCAATTGATCTTCTATTTTTACTAAATTGGGCCAGCATGATTTACGCCATTTCTCCTCTTCCAATAAACGGAATGAAGGTTGGAAGAGACGACGTGGATCTGAAGCTGTTTTCTCAAATAGAATCATTTTCTTAGAGAAAAAAATAAATAAATTAATTAATAATATATATACAATGAATTTAAATCAATGATAATATATATACCTCAATCAAAGCACGTCTTTCCAACATCAATCTATATATCTTGGCACATTTGACGTAAAGATCTTGTAGACGATCAACTTCTTGAGCAAGTAATTCATAAACTTCTTCAGCGGATACGACTAAAAAAAAATCAAATCAAATAATAATGATTAAAGTCGAGTGACAATAAGTTTTGATCAAGTCCTCTTTTAAAATTTTATTTAACTTACGTGCACGTAAATTGAAAAAGAATTCATCACGTTCATATTGAGGAACCAAACATTTATCCCAGAGTTCACCCAATTGTACAGTATATTCTTCAATAGCTTTTTGAATAATAGCACGCATGATTTCTCGAAGTCGTTCAAATTCGGCTTCCAACTAAAAAAAAAAAAAATAGAAATGATTCGAATAAATATATTTTTTTTTTTTAAAAAATAAAAAGTTGGGTATAAATATTTTTTTACCTTGTCTAAATATTCTTGATCTAGTGAATCGATCAATTCAATTCTATCTGCTTCAGGAATATTCAATTCATCATAAAGATTCTTGATGCTTTGTTGAATCATAGTCAACTTGCCTCTACGTTCTTCATAAACTTTTCCTAAATCAATCAATTTATTCTTTAAGATTTCTAGATGTTCAGATTTTAATTTTAATCCTTCAGGAAGTTGTGGTGTATAATAAACAAATCCTTGTAATTCTAAATCTAATTCTGATTTTTGCTCTGATTCATTATCATTGCTATTTTCATTGTCCTTATTTTGATTATTTTGTTCATTTTGTAATAACGTTTCATAAAGTTCCTTTGGATTAGATTTGTCTAAAAATATCTGAGATAAAGCTTTATCTATTTCATCTTGTGGTTTATAGTTAAGTTTCTCCCAATAATAATGAAGCTTAATAGCTGAATTTTCAAATGATCCACGTAAACCAACCTATAAAGTTATATAATTATATAAGTTGTCATATTATTATTTATAAGTTTAATCAAATTCTAAAATAAAATTAATTAAATTAGATACTTTACCACAACACGAGAATATTCATCATATCTACACCATAACTATTAAAAGAAATTTTTTAAAAAAAATAAATTTAATTAATAAAGAATTTAATTAAAATTATAAAATTTTTTTTTTTTAAAAAATAAAATTATACAAACCGGACGAACTACAGCAGTGCTTAAATCGGTTTCGAAATTCTATAAAAAATAATAATAATTATAATAATATATTTATAAATTAAATATAATTTATATAAATAAGATTTTATTTCAAAAAAAATCAAAAATTACCTCTACTGATGGAACAATATAATCGACATCAAGTTCTAGAACAAAGGTATTAAGTCCGACCAACCACTTATTAACATTAAGTCTCGTGACTTCATATTCCTAAAAGAGGTTAGATCCAAAACAAACCGTCATAATGTTAGTTCGAACATTGTTTGAATCGACTCGGAGAATAATAACAAATCTTCCCCTGAATTTTTGTTTACAAACCTCTTTTAACGCATCTCGGATAATCACAAGCTTGTCACGCGTGGTATTATTAACTTCATAACTTAATAAAGCAGCTTGATCAATTATTGTATCAACTCTTCGACCAAATATGTGACAATATTCTTCAATTTCAGACTAATAAAAGTATTTTTTTTTCGAAAAAGGATTCCGAGAATTAATTAGTCAAAAGATTATATATAGATATATATAAAATTTAGGAAATGTTTAACTACATACAAACATATCTTCTATTTCAGCAGCAAGAGTTGACTTCCATAGGATTTGTTCTTGTATAAGTTTATCAAACTCTGTCAACACCCCCTAATATATAAGTTTCAAAGGAATAATTAGAACATAATACTGATGGAACGCGAAGAAAATAACTACCATTTTACTTACCTGTAATTTCTCTCGCGCCCACTCTCCGTGATCTGAATAGTCTCTACCCGAGGCTTCATTTGCAACACGGTACTCTTGCCATAATGACTTTAGTTGGTCTACTTTGAAATAAAGAGCGTCCATATTGCTTTAATATACGTATACGTATATATATGTAATGTGTATTTTTTTTTCTTTATATTTTTTATTTAGAAAATATGGGTTTTGAGGCCCGTAGTTTTCTAATTGTTCTATAAAATTTACTTGACAAAGTAGACAAATATAGTTGTCTATGATGAAAGTTGATAAGTCTAAAAGGGAAAGAGAAAAAAAAAAATATATAAAAATAAAGAGACTTTTAAGAGAGAAAGAGAGTTGATTACAAGAACAAAATTAATTATAAATAAAATTTGACGATGATGATGATTGTTTTAAGAAAAAAAAAAAAGATTGTAAACAATATATATTTTTTTTCTTAAGTATAAAATTTAGAGTAAGGAATGTACAATACTAAAAAAAAAAATAAAATAAAATAAAAAGGAAAATGATATTCAGTAATGGAATTATACGTGAAAAGAAAAAGAATAATTAAATTTATTTGGTTTCAAACCTTAAAACCAAAATTCCAAGAGGTTATGTTTAACAAGGGAACACAAGATTAACGAATAAGGAGAATTTGTTTGGAAATTTTTTCGTTACAAGACCTGCAGCCGTCAAATTTTTTTTAAAAAAATGTAAAACACGGTGTATTTTATTTATAATATCCCGAACATATAAAACCAGTGGACGTGTGAAATCTTTTAAATAGTTTACTTTTCAAGACTAGATTCAGATGTAAATCGTGTGATTTCGAAATCTATACAATCAATAAAAATAGAAGGGATATTGATGATATCCTTATGATAAAATACAAATTTCAAACTAAACCGAAAATTAAAAATACTGTGTGGCTTTTTTTACTTTTTAATTTTACCATTAAAAGTCAAAATTAGAAAAAAAAAAAGAAAAATTCTTCAGTGTTTCGAGATAATTTTTTTTTTTTGGTTTGTTTATTTGTTTTATTTTTTTTTTGTTGGGGATAAGATTGTTAGAAGAAGAAGAAGAAGAAGAAACTACGCCACAAATAAATACTCATTTCAAGATTTTTTTTCAACTTGAGAGAGAGAAAGAGAGATTATTTTTTTTTAAAAAAAAAACGGATTTCGGAGCAGATTAATTATATAATACTGATAATAATAATTAAATTAATTAATATAATAATTGCAGTTTGATAGACTTTATTGGATAAATTGATGGGGCCCGAATGACCCGAATTCAATTGGTACGATTTAAAATTTTATCTGCAAATACTTTAAAACATCATAATTTCGGAAGATAAAGGAAAATAATACATCACATACATAGAAGCTAGGCAATTTTACTTAATGTAACCGATGCGGTCATCGTTATGATGGCATTTACTAACTCCGAAATCACCATACTATATCCTTTTCAAGAAAGCCATGCTGTAAATGCTGCAAATGAGTGCATGCACATAACTTTATTGCCAAGTTTATAAATATCTAAAGATATAAGTTATATAAAAAAAAGTTTATTATTGGACTTTTTACCAATATTACCAATACCAATAATCTTCCGAAATAGAAATCAATGTACGCCTTGGTAGCTGGTACCACCCTATTCTGTTCCACAAGTGGACTGAGCTTCATTTTTTTTTACGTGGCAATACGTAACATCGGACACTTTAACGCACGGTTGTGCCGTTGTAGGTTTAGTGGACATTGTTTGTTACCACATGTCGAAACCTAAATTATGTTGTACAATTAAAAGATTATTTTGGTTCATATAAAAAATTTTTAATTATCCTAAAAATGTATCTATAAACCTGACTTTTAAGGGAATCTGTAAAAGAACCTAATAAAAACGGGAAATTTTTGTATTTGTCAAGTTAAAAAAAAGGGGGGAGAGAGGAAAGAAAACCTTTTGATTAAACTAAAATAATTCTCGCTTTACCTTAAATAAAGAAATTATGTTCAAACAGGAGGTCATAAATAAATAAATAAATTAAGAGTTCTCCGGATTACTACCTGAAACATGTAAACCAAGAGAAGATAGATTAAATAAAGGTTACAATGAATAAAATCTGATCCTAAAGGAAAAGGAAAATATTTTTAAACTCCATTGTAAAATTAATTTGCTTTTATTGACTATGATCGACAAAAATATCTATAGAATTCATTATTTACATTGTAAGTATAATTAAATTATTTGATTGATAAAAAAAACCTGTTTATGAAGCTATTTATAATTACATTTTTTGAACAAATTTTACTGCGTCATAATAATTTAGCCTATGTATTTATTATATATAAGCTTGAAATTTTATCATTGCAAAAAGATTATCCAAATTATCCAAATTAAAATCTGGTATTACAAATCTATGTATTAAATTTGGTATTGGCGGTATGAGACTAGAATTTATAAATTTATAGAATTAATAAGCATGATTTTAAAGAAATTTTTATATTTGTCATATGGAGAAATGACGTAACGCGTTAAAGCTTATTTAGGAAATCCCTATACAATTGTATAAATTGTATCAAACCAAATTAGTTTTCATGAAAAATATAAAATGAAGAATTTTGGTCGGTTTATTACAAAGTCATCAGTGTTAAATAATTGGATAAATTCTATCAATCAATTTAATAATTTACAAAGAAAATTTTATTCTTTGAAGATGTCTAATGATATTCAAGCTTATCTTTGGCCAACTCCAAATGGTAAAATAATTGTTCTTTTTTTATTCCTTTAATATTTTATTTATTTTATTTTTAAACTTATTTTTCGATAAAAGGTAAAAAAATCTATGTGGCGCTTGAAGAACTTAATATTCCTTATGATCTTCATTTGGTCAACATTGGCAAAGATGAACAATTCACTCCAGAATTCTTAAAGATTTCCCCTAATAATAAAATTCCTGCAATAGTTGATCAAAATCCTCCACCGGAATTTGGTGAAGGTCATCTTTCTATATTTGAAAGTGCTGCAATTCTTCAATATTTAGCCGATTATAAGAAAGGTAAAGGTGCTCCAGATTTATATCCTAAAAATCCTCGTGAGAGAGTTAAAGTCAATGAATGGTTATATTGGCAAATTGCTGGACTTGGTCCTATGATGGGACAATTAAATCATTTCTCTTCTAAAAACATTGATTATGCAAAAGAACGGTAAGTTGGATTTTTTTTTTTTATCAAGATTTTTTATGGAATTGACTAATTATTGTTAAAATAAAAGTTACTCGAAAGAAGTTGATCGATTATTTGGAGTTATGAATAAACGTCTTGGAGAATATGAGTATCTTGCTGGTGATAATTATACAATTGGTTAGTATAACTGATAATGTTTTACTATATTTTACTTGTATACAGTAAATATATAAACTAATCATTTTTATATTTTTATTTTTATAATAAACAGCCGATATAGCATCATACACTTGGTTATTAAATGATAATAAGTTAAAAGCAACTGATACACCTTATCAAAACATAAAAGCATGGATTGAACGTATTTCAGCGAGACCTGCTGTTAAGAAAGCAATAGAAGCAGCAAAAGCAAAATGAGTTTTGGTGGTTAATTTATGGATTCATTATCACGTGAAATTTGAAAACTTTTTGTCCAATAAAATTATGATCACATGAGATACAATAAATATGGTGCTTTATTTCGAAGCTATACAGGAGCTATATAACATAATTTGCTGATCCTGATAATGCAAAAGTCCACTGAAATTTACTCGCTTATTATCATTTCTAAAAAAAATCAATTCAATAATTATCGATAGATTGTATGTATCGATTGAACTGATAGAAAAAAAAATTTTTAAATTATATTTAAAACAATAAAATAATTTTAAACAAAAAAATTTACGCCCGAATAAAAAACGATAATCGAGATAATCGGAATAACAATATCTATTATATCTATTGTTAAAATTTCCTTTTTTTGCGAATAGTTTCAAAAAAAGGTTCATTGTGCGTTCATCGTATACGTCAATCTCGGACGAAAAAAGTGCCTTGTTTCCTTTTTTTTTTTAAAATGATATCCTTTTTTAGTTTGTTAATGATAGTCTTATATAGAAATAAATAACTTATGTGGAAATAATGAAATAATGCGGTGTTAATTGAATGTAACAAAACTGTCACGACAAGAAAATAGACTTTCTTCTATTTTTAAATACTTACATAATTAGAATTAGCCGATCTACACAAAGAACGAGAACGTAAATTCTATTGGCTGAATTTTCTTCTCTGTGATCCAAAAAAAGAAAATATTTTCGGAACTTTTTATAATCCGAGGCGAGGGTTCTAAATTTTAATTACCAAATTTTCGGATTAATTTAATTAAAATTTGATAGAGTCTTTGTTTCTTTGTATACTTTCAAATGATGACACTGAAAAATAAATTATTAAAAAAATTTGAAAATTAAATGTCGTGATACATTTAGATCATTATTAGATCAGACCCTTTAAAATGTTTTTTTTTTT